>JAPFBE010000198.1:0-90816 GCA_034336665.1 Luscinia megarhynchos | reverse complement strand
GTGAGAGGATGGCGAACCCTGACAGAGCATCACCCCGGGACGAGGCGAAAGGGCGCCCTAAAAGATCATCCTCCCGGGGCAAGAACCACAGACCCGACAGAGCATGGCCCGAGGACAAGTCACCCGAGCATTGCCCCCAGGGTTGGGGAGGGCCGGACCCGACAGGAGCACCCGTGAGGTGAACAGCGGACCCTGACAGAGCATCACCCGAGGCGGGGCGCGGACCCGACAGGGCATAGCCCTGGGGCGGCCGAATGTGGCGTATTCCTACTGACCATACGCCCCTGGAGAGGGCAGCCGGACCCGAAAGTGTATTGCCCGGCGTCAGGGCGAGGGGCGGCTTACAGATCATCCGCCCGAGGGGCAAGGGCGATGGGCCCTGACTGAGCATCCCGGGTAATGAGGACAACAGACCCTGATAGAGCATACCCCCGGGGCAGGGGCGGCACATCCCAACAGAGCATTTCCTCAGGGCCAAGGAAGTCGGGGACCCGGACAGGGCATCCCGTGAGGGCTAGGGGCGACAGACCCCTACAGAGCATACGCCCTGGAGCGAAGGCGATGGACTCTGACAGAGCATCCCTCGCGAGGCGAGGAGAAAGGACCCTGACAAAGCATCGCTTTAAGAGGCGAGACTAGGGACCTTGACAGATCATTGCCCGCGGGGTTGAGGGCGAATGACACTGACAAATGATCCTCCTGGAGTGCGATGATTATGGACCCCAATAAGGCACCCCCCGGCGAGAGGGCGACAAATTCAGAGATCATCCCCCCCCGAGGGGCGAGGGCAGCGGACCCTGACAGGACATTGCCCTGGAGGCGAGGACAATGGGCCCCGAGTGCATTGCCCACGCGGTTGAGGGCGGCGGATAGCGACAAATGATCCTCCCGGGAGCAATGATTTCCAGACCCCGACAGGGAGTATCTTCCCGAGGCGAGGATGGCGGACCCCGACAGAGCATCTCCCGGGGCGAGGTGGCGGATGTCGAAACCATCCACCCGGGGAAAGGGCGACAGACCCCGACAGAGCATCGCCTCGTGGGAGAGGACAAAGGGACCCCGACAGAGCATTACCCGCGGGGGTTGAGGATGGCGGACACCGAAAAATGATCCTCCCGGGTCGCGATGGCGGCCGGACCCCGACAGGGGCATCTCCCGGGGTGAGGAAGACAGACCCCGACAGAGCAGCGCCCAGGGGCGGGGATAGCGGACCCTGAACAGGGGCATCCCCGTGGGGCGGGGACAACGGACCCGAAAGAGCATCCCCCGGGGCGAGGGCAGCAGACCCTGACAGAACATGCAGCCCTAGGACGAGGGCAATGGACCCGGACAGAGAATCCCACAGGCGATGAGGGAGATGGACTGTGACAGAGCATGTCGCCCGAGGGCGAGGGCGAGGACCCGACAGAGCCTTGCCCCAGGGATGAGGATGGCGGACATTGACAAATGATCCTCTCGGAGTGCGATGATGGCGGACCCCGACAAGGCTTTCTACGGTGCAAGGACAACAGACTCAAACAGAGCATAGCCCAGGGGGCCAAGAGGATGGACCCCGACAGGGAGCATCCCCGTGGGGGCGGGGCGACAGACCCCGACAGAGCATCCCTCCCGGGGGCGGGGGCGAGGGTCACCAACAGAGCATCGCCCTTGGAGGAGGCGATGGTCTCCATAAGATCATCCTCTCGAGGGGCAAGTATGGCCCGTATCCCTACTGACCATCGCCCGGGGAGAGGAAGAGCGGACCCCAAAAGTGTATTGCCTCGAGGGGGCAGGGCGAGGGAGCGCCGACAGATCATTCCCCTGGGACAAGGGCGATGGATGCTGAAAGATCATCCTCTTGGGGGCGAGGACAAGGGACCCGCGACAAAGGCATCCCACGGGGCGAGGAGGACATATCCCTACTGACCATCGCCTGCGAGGCGAGGGCGACCGACCCGAAAGTGTATTATCCCAAGAGCGAGCACGATGGATGCCGACAGATCATCCATTGAGGGGCGAGGATGAGTGTACCAACAGAGCATTGCATTGAGAGCGATGGACACCGACAATTCATCCTCCCGGGAGGCGATGACGACGGACCTCAACAAGGCATCCCCCGATGCGAGGGCGACAAACCTCGACAGATCATCCCCCAGGGGCGAGGCGGCGGACACTGACCGATCATCTTCCCAGGGTGAGGGACGAGGGACCCCGACAGGGGCATTGCCCGGGGGTGAGGGACGACATACACCCACATATGATCCTTCCGGGGTGCGATGGCGGGAGACGCGACAGGGCATCCCCTCCGGGGGCGGGGGCAGCCGGACCCTGAAACAAAATCCCCCTGGGGCGAGGGTGGCGCATGTCGAAAACCATCCTCCCGGGGGCAAAGGCGACAGACCACAACAGAGCATCGCCTGCGTGAGGCGAGGACAAGGGACCCGACAGAGCATTGGCCTGGTGTTGAGGACGACGAACACCGACAAATGATCCTCCCGTGTGCGATGGCAGCGGACCCCGACAAGGCATCCTCCCGGGGGTGAGGGACAACGAACCCTGACAGAGCACGAGGCGATGGGCGCCACAAGATCATCCTTGTGGGGGGCGAGAATGACGAACCCGACAGAGCATCGCACTGGGGGCTGAGGGCAGCGGACCCCGACAGGGCATCTTTGTGGAAGCGGGGCGAGGGTCCCGACAGAGCATCGCCCGAGGGGCGAGGCGGCGGACACCGCAAGACCATCTTCCTGGGGGCGAGTATGGCGTATCCCCTACGACCATCGCCCGGAGTGAGGGCGGCGGACCTCGAAAGTGTATTACCCCAGAGGCGAGGGCGACAGACTGTGACAGAGCATCCCCACTGCACGGCATAGCGGACCCCTGAAAGATCATAGCCCCGGGAGTGAGGGCGAGGGAGCCCGACAGAGCATTGACCTGGGGGTGAAGTACGAGCGCCCGACAGATGATCCTCCCGGAGTGCGATGGCCGGACCCCCAAAGGGGCATTCTCTGGGCGAGGACCATGGAACTTCGACAGAGCATCGCCCCGAGGGGCGGGCGACAGACCCTGATTGATCATCCCCTCAGTGCGAGGGCAGCGATCCCTGACAGAGCATCTCCCCAGGGGCGAGCATCAACAGATGATCTTCCCCGGGGTCGCGATGGCGAAAGACCCCGACAGGGCATCCCCTTGGGGCGAGGGGCGGCGGACGCCCGAAAGATCATCCTCCCGAGGCGGTTATGGCCGGACCCCGACAAAGCATCTCCCGGGGATTAGAGGCGGCGGGCGGCGAAAGATCATCCCTCCTGAGGCGGGGCGGTGGACGAGGTAGAGCATGCCTCAGTGAGGAGGATGGCGACCCGACGAGCATCTCTCAGGGGAGCAAGGAAGGCGGACCACGACAGAGCATCCCCGGTGGCGAGGACGATGAACCCCGACAGAGACATCCCCAGTTCGAGGACGATGGACCCCAACAAATCATTGCCCGGTTCTGGGGCGGCGGACCCAGAGATCATCGTTTTTAGGCCCGACGGGGCGGATGCTGAAGAGATCATCCTCCCTGGGGGCTGAGGGCGAGGGACCCGGCAGAGCATCCCACTGGGAAGCTGAGGACGGCATATACCTATTGACCATCGTTCTAGAGGCAGACGGCGGACTCCGAAGTGTATGTGACCCAGGGCAGGGCAGCGGACCCCAGCCGTCGCCTGGAGATAGGGTGGCAGAGCATCTTCGCGGGGGTGAGGGCGAGAGCACCCCTTACAGAGCACTCGCCCGGTGTGAGGCGGCCGGACCATGACCACTGACAGGCAGGGGCGGCCGGACCATGACTCATGACAGAGCATCTCCCTGGGACAGAGGGCGGCGGGCGCAGAAAGATCGTCCTCCCGGGGGCGAGGGCATGAGACCCGACAGAGCCTCCCCTGGGGAGGCGGGGGCGACATATCCCCTTATTATCATCTCCCGAGGCCAAGGGCGATCGGACTCTGAAAATGTATTGGCCTGAGGGGCGAGGGCGAGGGACCCCAACAGGTCATGCCCCAGGGGCGAGGGAGGATGGACACCGACAGTGCATCCCCCAGGAGAGGAGGATGAAATGACCCTGACAGAGCATCCCTCTGGGAGCAAGGAAGGCGATATCTCTATTGGCCATCGCCCGGGACCCTGACAAGTCCTTATCCCGAGGCGACGGCAGAACCCCGACAGAGCATCCCCCAGGGGCGAGGGCGATGGACCTCGACAGAACCATCGCCCAGGCTGAGGGCGATGGACCCTGACGATCATCCCCAGTGCGATGGCGAGGGGCGCCCGACATAGCCTTCCCTGAGGGCCAGGATGGCTGTATCCCTACTGACCGTGCCCGGGGTCGAGGGCGATGGACTCAAGAAAGTGTATTGCCTCGGGCCGAGCACGAGGGACCCCAACAGATCATGCCCCCAGGATACGAGGAGGTACCCTGACAGATCATGCCCCGGGGGTGAGGACGACTGGACCCGCGGCGAAGCATCCCCGGGAGACGGGGACGACAGACCCCAACAGAGCATCGGCGCCCGGGGGTCTAGGGCGACGGACCCTGAAACGAGCATCCCACAGTGCGAGGCGACAGACCCGACAGAGCGTCCCCCCTGGGACGAGGGCAGCAGGCGCCGAAGATCATCCTCCCGGGGGCGAGGAAGAGCGGACCCCGACAGAGCATACCACTGAGGCAGGGACGACTTATCCCTACTGACCATAACCCGGGGCCGGGGCGGCGGACTCCAAAATGTATTGCCCAGGGGGCGAGGACGAGGACCCCGACAGAGCATGCACCTGGGGGCGCGGGACGATGGACCCTGATAGAGGCATCCCCTGGGGGGCGGCGTATCCCGGCTGACCATCCCCAAGGGTTGAGGCGAAGACCCCGACGAGAGCATCGTCGTCAGGAGCGAAGCGGCGGACATCGACAGATGATCCTCACGTGCGATGACGACGAACAAGATAGGGCATCCCCCGAGGGGCGAGGACTATGGGCGTCGACAGAGCATCGCTGAGGAGTGAGGACGAAGGACCCTGACCCCATCTTCCCTTTGGTGCGGGGACGATGGTCCCTGACAGAGAAATCTCCACGGGACGAGGCGGCGGATGCCGAAAGATCATCCTCCCGTTGGCGGGGACAAAGGGACCCCGACAGATCCCGTACCACCGGGGGCGGGGGCGGACCCGGACCCTGGCAGAGCATCCCTCCGGTGCAAGGGATGACAGAACCCGACAGAACATTACCCGGGGCCGAGAGCCCAGACTGACGCGAAAGATCATCCTCCCAAAGAGGCCGAGGATGGCGGACCCGACAGAAGCATCCCACTGGTCGCGAAGGCGGCATATCCCCTAACCCGATCGCCGAGGCGCGGCCGGACTCCAAAAGTGTGCTGCGCGAGGGCGACAGACCCCCAAAGAGCATCGCGCCAGGGCGAGGCGACAGACCCTAACAGAGCATTGCCTGGGGGCGAGGCGAAAGGGAGACGAGCAGGCATTTCCCGGGGGTGAGGCGGCCGGACAGCAACAGATGATGATCCTCCCGGGTGCGATGACAGCAGACCCTGACAGGGCATCCCTGGGGAAAGGACAGTGGACCCCCGACAGAGCAAGCGTCTCGGCGAGAGGCGGACACCGACAGAGCTACCCCGAGGGCGTCAGGCAGCGACAGAGCATCCACAGGGGCGGGGCGGCAGACCCCTGACGAGCGTTTCCCCGTGGGTGAGCAAGAGCATCGCCCAGGGGGCGACACTGACACGGACAGAGCATCCCCGTGGTGAGGGCGAGATACGAAACTGTCTTGGTTTAGGGCAAATTGGGGGAAAGAATCTCCAAAAGGAACCCCTTAAGCAACAAACTCTCAAACTATTCCCGTCCACAGCACCAGCTGAGAGGAAGATTTTCCTCCAGAGTAAAGTCAAAAAACTTGTTTGTTGTAGCAAACACGCAGAAGAAATCTCTAAGCTCAGCGCCAGACAGCCACGCGGTGGGCGCGGCAAAGCGTCACGCAGATCCGAGTGGATCGTCCAGCCTCAGGACGTCTCCGGTGCTGGGAGGGCAGAAAGCGTGTAATTCTTTTACGAGCAGAGCCCCGTATCTTGAGTGTTCAGATGCGTCCAGGATCGGAGTTCCGCGTGGTATTCCAGGCTAATAAGGAAAGAGAAATAAAAAGAAGCAGCCCTAAAGCAAAGTGGGGGCAGAAGCAGCAGCTAAGCAGGCAGAAGCAGCCAAAAGGCGGCCCGAGCCGTCTTGAGGCGGAGGGGAGGGGCAGCAGCTTTACCCAGAAGCGGCTGGCGGCAGCGCTACCCGATGGGAGGCAGGCTGTCTAGCTAGGCAAGCACACCCTCCGGGCGTGAGCAGCCTGCGATTGTGGATATAAAGCACTGCAGCGTCACCCAGGACAGGAGGTGAGCCTCCCGCTCTTGGGACGGCGCACACCGACAGCACTTTTCCCCCTCCCGCCAAAGGTGACAAAGGCAGCACAGCCTGCCAAAGGTAAGGTGGACCCGGAGGACGCAGCGGCCTCCCAAAATGCGGAGGGGTCCGGACACCACCCGGCTCGCAAAGCTAAGGACAGACAAGCATGACGAGGGCAGGGACGCTGAGCGGCACCAGATTGGAGGGTCTGGCCATGCGCCCGCTTCAAAAATCGAAGGCCCAAAATAAAATTGGCAAAATCACATCAAGTGCTGTGCCTGGTCTTTTGCACTCATAACAGAGTCCCTCAGCCACCCCAAAGCCAAGCTCAAAGTCTCGCCCCATGGAGAGGATGGACGGGAGACCCTCAGCGACAGCGGCGCGGGGGCCCCGGAGGATGTCTGCGTCCCCTCCTCCTGGATGGTCCTGAGGGGTTTCGGGCCTCACCCGGGAATGCAGGGCTAGGAGCTCTGGCCCGTGTCACACTGGGGCATGGCGGGGCTGGGGAGTCTCTGGACATGTCACATCGAGGAGGGATGCTCAGGGCTGGGGTCTCTGTACATGTCACACGAGAGGGATGCTCAGGGCACAGGGGGTCTCTGGCGGTGTTACACCAGGGATACTCGAGGCTCATCCCAGGGTAGAGGGACAGAGACCCTGCAGTGACCCCCGGCCACCTCGAGCATTTCCCAGGCCCAGAGGGATGGAGACCCTCGAGCATCACAGGTGCTGGCCCAGATAAAACTGGCCCAAATCAAACTGTTATCAGCCAGAAATGCTTTGGCAGTGATTTCCTTCCCAGACCCCACTGTGTCCGCATGGACCTCGGTTCCGTGAGTTCTAGGGTGTCACAACGCTGCCCTTAGTTCCACCAGGCCCTACTGTGTCAAACCCCCGGGTCTGTGAGATTCTGGGAATTCAAAATGCAAGGAGATTCTCTCGACATTGGGCCTGTCAATCCAAAGTCTAGAAAAGAACACAGGATTTGACCATGAGCCTCAGGAAATGCTTCCAACTTAGGTGCTAGAAGCAAAAATGTAGATGAAACAGAGATATATTTGGGTGAGAAAAGTTTAGCTGTAGATTTTATGATAAAAAGAATAAAAATTAGTCGCCCAGACGCGACAAAAAATCTCAGACTAGGTCTGTGTGCCAGAACAGGATTGGCTCAAAAACGTTCACACTGCAATTAGACAAAAATTTATTATTGACAGCATAAAATCGTCTTTGTTGGCAGTGTGTTATTGGTGAATAACCCCTGAAAAGACTTCTTGTAGCCATAAGTGTTGCAGCGTTTCGCCACGCTTGCTCGACACTTTTGTCGACCCTTTGGAATGGATTAGAGTACACTCACAGACCCCTTCCTATGCTCCTGTGACAGTGCCAGGAAGGCCCAGGAGAGCTGTGGGAGGACCGAGCGCCCAGAGCTGCTCCGCAACTCCGGTGTGACCCCCGGCACATGCCCTGCAACCCTCACATTTGTCCTTCCCCGCCCCTGGGCCAGAGCCACGCTACTGTGCTCTTTCTCTTTCGACTCAATCAAGCGCTCGGTCACGCCATGGTCCACATCGCCCTCTCTTGGGTCATCACACCGAGCAACGCTTGGGTGTCTCGCACGCTATGTTCCTGAGGCTCCCAATCGCAGAGCCTGAAAGCGCGGGCTTGGTCTGGGCATATAAAAGAGCTCGCTGGCTCCAGGTCCTCAGCAGCAAGATGCAGCGAGGAAAGAGGAGCAGGGGTCCCAGGGAGAGGAGCCCTGGAGAAGCACCAGGGAGGAGGACACCACAGTGGCGGAGATCGCTCTGCACCGGCTTCCGCCTAGCAACGGCGGGCGCTGAGACCCCACTTGTGAACTCTGCTCCATCGGAGAACTCCCTGGAGCCTCCACACCGCTGATGAGCTAACAGATCCACTCGGCCCCTCCATGGTGGAGGGAAGATAGTGGTGGACTCCTCACACGCCCCGCCTACACACATATTTCCACATGCAGGATAGCGATGATGGCGACACCCACGCTTTCGTCCCTTCTTATTGGAGTGAGTGAGGGCGACACTGACATAGTGCATCTCCCGAGGGCCAGGGCGATGGACATGGGGCTTAGAGGCATACCAGACCCCTGACAGAGCATCACCACCTTGGGGCAAAGACGACGCGACGACCGCTCCCCAGCACTATTCGGTGCCTTCCCGGAACGAGCAAGAAGCCTCCAGCTCATGTCAAAAGATGAGGGTGGACAAGAGAGAACACCTGCGTGCCTCTGTGTGTGCTTGGAGAAGGACGATGGACATGACCTGACCACTCATCCCCACAAAAAGCGAGGCGTGAGACGATACGGCTATATTGAAGGAGCAGCAACCAAGCGTGGAGACTCCCACCAGAGACTGCTCTCCCTGCCTCCAGGGAGGCCATCCCCCACTCACAGAGGTAGCACCCGAGCCCTCCCCGCCCCTTCGGTAATGGGAAGCGGGCCGGAGATGTCCCAAGACCCACCACCATCCATCACACACACAGAAAGGGATGGAGACGACGAGAAGCACCCTGATCCCTCCCTCGTGGTGAAGAGGGTGGACACCGAGAGAGCACCGCCCAGAGGCCGACGACGGACACCGAAGGTCATTCCCCGGCCAGGGTAGCAGGACAGCGACAGAGCATCCCCCTGGGGCGACAGACCCGAACAGAGTACTCCAACAGAGGGATGAGACCCCAACAAATCATCCCTCCAGGAGGCAGGGCGACAGAACGAAAGTGTATTGCCCGAGGAGAGGAAGAGGGACCCCCAACAGATCATACCCCGAGGGCTGAGGGCGAGCGGACACTGACAGAGCATCGCCGAGTGCGCAGGGACAACGAACCCCGACAGAGCATCCCCCGGGGTGAGGGACGAAACACTCCGACAAAGCATCGTCCCGGGGCCCTAGGGATGTCGGACCCCTGACAGAACATCCACCCGTGGGACGACAGACCCTTACAGAGCACTGCGCCCGTGGGCGAGGACAACGGGCCCCTGAGGGTGCTATTGCCCTGGGGGCCCAGGACGACGGACCCCGACAGAGCATCCCCTCAAGGGCGCAGGGACGACAGACCCCCGTCAGAGCATCCCCTAGGGAGTAGGGACGACAGATCCCGACAGAGCATCCCTTCCGGGCGAGCGCAGGGGTCCTTGACAGAGCATCGCACCGTGACAAGGGCCACGGACGCCAGTAAGCATCATCCTCTCGGGGGCGAGAGTATGACGTATCTCCTCACCATCGCCCCAGGAGCGCAGGGACGATGGACCCTTAAGAGTGTATTGCCCCAGGCGAGGACGAGGACCCCGAAGAGCATCCCTCCGAGGTCGCGGGAACAACGTATCTCTACTGAACATCACCCCGGGGGCAAGGACGAGGGACCCCTGCAGAGCATCGACTCAGAGGCGAAAACGACTGACACCGGCTGACATGATCCTCCCCGGTGCAATGACGAAGGACCCCGATTCGCATCCCAGGGTGTGAGGACGATGAACCCCGACACAGCATCTCGGGACGAGGGCGGACGGACTTAAAGATCATCCCTCTCGGGCGAGTGGGGACGTATCCTACTGACCATCGCCCTGAGCGAGGGACGCTCGAACCCCCGCCAGGGCATCCCCTGCGGGGCGAGGGACGACATACGCCTTTACAGGTCATCGCCTCTGGGACGAGGGCGATGGACCCCGGACAGAGCATCCTCGGGAGGCTAGGGAGACGGACCCCTGACAGAGCACCACTGAGGATGAGGGAGGAGGAACCCTGACAGAGCATCGCCCCCCCGGGTTGAGGGACGACGGACAGCTTACAAATGATCCTCGTGGTGGCTCCAGGACATCGGACACTGACAGGGCATCTCCGGTATGGTGCACGCAGACCCCGACAGATCATTGCCTTTGGGGGGCGTATAACGACAGACCCTGAAAGAGCAGCCCCGTGGGGTGAGGAAGACAGACCTCAAATTGTATTGCCCCTGACCGAGGATGAGGGACGCTTAACAGATCATCCACCAGGGGTGAGGGATGACGGGCTCCTGACTGAGCATCCCCTGTAACGAGAACAAGCGGACCTTGACAGAGCATCCCCCGGGCTAGGGATGAAACACTCGACAAAGCATCGCCCCAGGGTCGAGTGGACGTTGGACTCCCCGACAGGGCATCCCTGCGGGCGAGGGACGACAGACTCCCTACAGAGCATCGCCTCGCTGGCAGGGACAACGAGACCTTGAAAGTGTATTGCCCTGGGGGTGAGGGACGACGGACCCGGCTAGAGCATCACTCTGAAACAAGGGCAATAGGACCCTGACAGAACATCCTCTGGGACGAGGACGACGGAGCTGAAAAGATCCTCCTCCCTCAGGCGAGTACTGACGGACTCCCGACTATGAACATCCCACTGGGCGTAGGGACGATGTATCCCTACTGACCATCACCTGGGGCCGAGACTCCACAGACTCCCAAAAGAGTATTGCCCCCGGGATAAGGGACGTAGGAAACCCTAGAGAGTATCGCCCGGGCGCAGGACGATGGATCTCGACAGAGCATTGCCCCAGGGCGTAGGACGACGGACTCCTGACCCGATCATCCCCCTGGTGCGAGGGACGACGGGTCCCTGGACAGAGCATCTCCCAGGATCGAGGGCGAATGGATGCCAAAAAGATCATCCCTTCCCGCTGGCGAGGACGAGGGACCCCTAACAGATCATGCTGCCAAGGGCTTAAGACGATGGGATACCAACAGTTGATCTTCTCGGGTGCCATGACAAAAGACACCCCATAAGGCATCTCCCTCAGGGTGAGGACGACAAACGCCAGAAGATCATCCCTCTCGGGCGCAGTATGACGATTCCCTACTGGCCATCGCCCTCGGCAGCGAGAGACTATCTAACCCCTGAAAGTGTATTGGTCCCAAGGACGAGGGAAGAGGGACCCCAACAGATCATACCCCTGAGGGCAAGGACGACGGACACTGACAGAGCATCGCCGGGTAACGAGGACAACGGACCCCGACAGAGCATCCCCCGGGTGAGGGATCGCAACACCCTGGCAAAGCATCGTCCCCAGGGCTCTAGGATTTTGGACCCTGACAGAGCATCCACCGTGGGCGCAGGGACGACAGACCCTTACAGAGCATTGCCCTGTGGGAGGACAACGGGCCCTGAAAGTGTATTGCCCTGGGGGCCAGGGACGACGGACTCCCGACAGAGCATCCTCGAGGGCGAGGGATGACAGACCCCGCCAGAGCATCCCCTCGTGAGGGTGAGGGACGACAGATCCCCGACAGAGCATCCCTTCGGGCGAGGACAAGGGTCCTTGACAGAGCATCGCGACCGTGACAAGGGCCACGGACGCCGCAAGATCATCCTCTCGGGGCGAGTATGACGTGATTCCTTCTCACCATCGCCCCAGGAGCCAGGACGATGGACCCTTAAAGTGTATTGCCCCGGGGGCGGGACGAGGGACACTCAGGGCGAGGGACGACCCCGAAGAGCATCCCTCCGAGGCGTAGGACAACGATCTCTACTGAACATCACCCCGGGCAAGGACGAGGGACCCCTGCAGAGCATCGACCCGGGGCTAAAACGACTGACACCGGCCACATGATCCTCCCGGTGCGAAGGACGGCGACCCCGATTCGCATCCCCCAGGGTGAGGACGATGAACCCTGACACAGCATCTCCCCGGGACGAGGGCGGCGGACGCCGGAAGATCATCCTCTCGGGGCGTAGTAGGACGTATCCCTACTGACCATCGCCCCGAGCGTAGGACGCCGGACCCTGCCAGGGCATCCCCGTGGGGGAGGGACGACAGACGCCTACAGATCATCGCCTCTGGGACAAGGGCGATGGACCCCTGACAGAGCATCTCCCGGGAGGCGAGGGAGACGGACCCTGACAGAGCACCGCCTCGAGGACGAGGACGAGGAACTCCTGACAGAGCATCGCCCTCGGGTTGGAGGACGACGGACAGCGACAAATGATCCTCACGGGTGCGATGACGATGGACCCCGACAAGCTATCCCACCATTGCGGGGACAGCAGACCCCGACAGATCATCTCTCGGGGCGAGGGGTGACAGATCCCGACAGGGCATTCCCTGCAGCGGCAAGGACGACACACCCTGACAGAGCATTTCTCTGGGGGCGAGGACTAAGGTCCCCGGACAGAGCATTGCCTCGAACGAGAATGATGGACGCCAGAAGATAATCCTCCCAGGGGCGTAGTATGCCATATCGTACTGCCCATTACCCTGAGCGCAGGGACGACGGATCCCGAAGTGTATTGCCCCGGGGCAAAGACGAGGGACCTCGACAAATCATTCTCCGGGGCGAGGAAGACGGACTCCCGACAGAGCATCCCTGGGGCAGGAAGACGGATCCCAGACAGAGCATCCTCGGTTCAAGATGACAGACCCCAACCGCCATCGCCTCTGATTCGAGGACAACGGACTCCTGACAGATCAGTCGCTTTTGGACGAGGGCATCGGACGCCAAAAAATCATCCTCCCGGGATGAGGACGAGGGACAGCGACTGAGCATTTTCTAAGGGCTTGGACGATGGACCCCTGACAGAGCATCGCCCCGGGGCGAGGGACGACGGAACCTGATAGAGCATCCCCCGGTGCGAAGAAGGCGGACTCCTGTCAGAACATCCCACGGGACGAGGTAGACGGACGCTGAAAGATCATTCTCCCGGGGCGCAGGGACGAGGGACCTCGACAGAGCATCCCACTGGGGCGAGGGACGACATATCCCATTGACCATCGCCTGCGGGCGAGGATGACGGACTCCTAAACTGTATTGCCTCGGGGCGAGGGACGACAAACCCCAAAAGAGCATCGCCCTCGGGATGAGGGTGGTAGAGCATTGCCCCAGGGCGTAGGACGACGGACCCCCGACAGAGCATTGCCCCGAGGTTGAGTACAACGGACACCGACAGATGATCCTCCCGAGCGATGACGACGGACCCCCGACAGAGCATACCACTCAGGCGAGGGATGACGTATCCCTACTGACCATAACCCCGGCCGTAGGACGACGGACTCCGAAAGTGTATTGCCCTCGGGGCGAGGACGAGACCCCGACAGAGCATGTCCCTGAGGCGAAAAACAACGGACACTGACAGATGATCCTCCCGGGCTTGAAGATGAAAGACCCTACAGGGCATGCCCCTGGGGCGAGGAATGACGGACTCCCTGACAGAGCATCCCCCGATGAGTGCAATGGACCCTGACAGATCATCGCCCCAGGGGCAAGGACGAGGGACCCTAACAGATCATTGCCCGTGGGGTGAGTACGATGGACACCGACAGATGATCGTACTCGGTGTGATGACGACGGACTGAGACAGGGCATCCCCCGGGACGCAGGGACGACGGACCCCAACAGAACATTGCCCCGGGCGATGACAACAGATGCCGACAGGGCATCGCCACATGGCCAAGAACAGCGACCATGACAGGGCATCCACCCGCTGCAAGGATGATGGACCCCAGCAGACCATCGCCCCAATATGAGAGAGTATCCCCCAAGGAGAGGAAGAGGGATCCCGACAGAGCATCGCCTCTGGGACGAGGGCGACGGACGCCGAGAGAACATCGTGGAAGTGGCGAGGATGACGGACCCCCGACAGATGATCCCCCCCAAGGCAAGGACGTTGGACCCCAGAGAGCATTGCCCCGAGGCGAGGGACGATGGAGACCGACAGAGCATCCTCCCGGGCGAGGGACGACGGACCTCGACAGGGCATCCTCCCAGGGGCGTAGGATGATGGTTTCAACAGAGCATCGCCCTGGGGCGAGGGATGACGGACCCTGACAGAATATCCTTCCGGGTTTGAGGATGATGAACTCTGCCAGATCATCGCCCGGGACGAGGGCGACGGACGCCAAAGATAATCATCCCTGGGGCGTAGGACGAGAGATCATGATAGAGCATTCCCCTCGAGCGAGAACAACGGACCCCAAGAGAACATCCCCCTGGGGCGAGGACGAGGGACCCCAACAGATGATCCCCCTGGGACTACTGGCGACGCACTCCCAAGGAGAGGAGGAGGGATCCCGACAGAGCATCGCCTCGGACGAGGGCAACGGACGCCGAAAGAACATTGTCGAGCTGGCGAGGATGACGGATGCCGACAGATGATCTCCCCAAGGTGAGGACGTTGACCCCGGCAGAGCATTGCCCCCGGGGCAAGGATGACGGATCATGACAGAGCATGCTCCCCCGGGGCGCAGGGACGACAGAGCCCGACAGAGCATCGCCGGGGCGAGGACAACGGACCCTCAACAGAGCATCGCCTCAGACTAGGGGAGACGGACTCCTGACAGATCATCATCCCGGGTGGAGGGATGAGAGTTCCGACAGAGCATCGTCCCGGGGAGGATGAGGGACCCTAACAGAGCATCGCCTGGGGGGCGAGGACAACGGACTCCCGACAGGGCATCCTCGTGGGGCGAGGACGACAGACCCCTACAGATCATCGTGCCGAGGGCGAGGGACGAGGGACTCCGACAGATCATTGCCCCCGGGGTTGAGGACAATGGACACTGACAAATGATCCTCCCGGTGCGATGACGCTTAACCCCCGAAGGGCATTCCCCCCGGGTGCGAGGACAACAGACCCCGACAGATCATCGCCCCGGGCGAGGGACGATGGACCCCGACAGGGGATCCCCGTGGGCGAGGGCAACAAACCCTGACAGAGCATTGCCCCGGGGTGAAGACGAGGGACCCCGACAGAGCAATTCCCTGGGGGCGTAGGACGTATGGACACCACAAATGATCCTCCTGGGTGCGAGTGAAGATGGACCCCGACAAGGCATCTCCCCTGGGCAAGGACGAAGGACCCCGACAGAGCATCACCTTGGGGGGCGAGGGAGGACGGACTCCCTGACAGGGCATCCCCTGTAGGGCGGGGACGACAGACCCCTACAGAGCATCCCTTCGGGCAAGGATGAGGGTCCCCAACAGAGCATCGCCTAAGACGAGGGCGACGGACGCCGCAAGATCATCCTCTCCGGGCTTAATATGACGTATCCCTACAGACCATTGCCACGGGAGCAAGGACAATGGACGCCGAAGTGTATTGCCCCCAGGGCGAGGGACTAAAGGCCCTAACAGATAATCTCCCGAGGGCGTAGGACGATGGACCCTGACAGAGCATCCCCGGGTAACGAGGGACAACGGACACCGACAGAGCATCTCCCTGGGCGAGGGATGACACACCCCCGACAGAGATGGACCCCGGGCCGAGGACATTGGACCCCCGACAGGGCATCCCTGTGGGCGAGGGACGAGGGACTCCCTAACAAAGCATCGCCTGGACGAGGGCAATGGTCCCTGACAGAGCATCCCTGGGAGACGAGGGAGACAGACCCCTACAGAGCATCACCCCGAGGGCGAGGACGAGGAACCCTGACAGACCATTGCCTCGGGTTGAGGATGATGGACTCCGAAAGTGTATTGCCCCGGAGGTGAGGACGAGGGACGCCTAACAGATAATGCTCCCCAGGGGCGAGTGGACGACAAACCCCCGAAAGAGCATCCCCCCGATTACGAGGGACGACGGACCCTGACAGAGCATCTCCCCAGGGGTGAGGACAGACCCTGACAGAGCATCCCCCCAGTGCTAAGACAACTTAACCCCCGACAGAACATCCTCCAGGGGCGAGGACGATGGACCCCGACAGAGCATCTCCCCCGGTGGTGGAGGACGATGGTCCCCGCCAGAGTATCCTCCCTGAGCCGCAGGATCTAGGACCACGACAGAGCATCCCCTTGGGGCGAGGGACAACGGACCCTGACAGAGCATCTCCCTGGGAGCTGACGTGACGACGTATCCCTATTGACCATCGCCTAGGGCCGAGGGACTAAGGACCCGAAATGTATTGTCCCGGGGCGAGGACGAGGGACCCCCGACAGATCATGTCCATGGGGCGAGGGATGACGGACACTGACAAATGATCCTCCCGGTGCGAAGCAGAAATACCCCGGACAGGGCATCACCCCAGGGCGAATGATGACGGACCCAGACAGAGCATCTCCCCGGGCAAAGACGACGGACTCCTGACAGAGCATCCTCCCCGGGAAGGACGAGGGACCATGACAGAGCATCATCCCCGGACAAGAACGACGGACCCCGACAGAGCATCCCCCTGCTGCGAGGGACGACGGAGCCAGACAGCTCATTGCCCCGGGGGCAAGGACGATGGAGTCTAACAGACCATCCTCCCGGGCGAGGGATGACGGACCCTCGACAGAGCATCGCCCGGGGGCGAGGACGACGGACCCTGACAGAGCATCCCTCTGGGGCGAGGGACGGCGATCCCTACTGACGATTACCCCGGGGCCGAGGGACGACGGACTCCGAAAAGTGTATTGCACTGGTGGCGAGGACAACCGACCCTCACAGAGCATCCCTCCGACATAGGGCTTACTGCACCCTGAAAGAACATCTTCCGGGTAAGGACGAGGGGCCCCGACAGTGCATTGTCCCGGGCCAAGGACGTCGGACTCCCCAACAGGGCTTCCCGGTGTGGCAAGGATGACAGACCACTACAGAGCTGCCGCCTCGGGGCGAGTGGACAAGGGACCCTGAAAGTTTATTGCCCTGGAGGTGAGGACGACGGACTCCCATATAGCATCGCCCCGGGACATGGGCTTACAGATCTGACAGAGCCTCGCCCAGGGATGAGGGCGATGGACCCTGACAGAACATCCCCAGGAAGCGAGGGAGATGGACTCCTGACAGAGCATCGCCCTCGAGGGCGTAGGACGCAGGGACCGGGACAGAGCATTGCCCCGGTTGAGGACGACGGACACCGACAAATGATCCTCCCAGTTGCAATGACGACGGACCCCGACAAGACATCCTCCTGGGTGAGGATGACGGCCCTGACAGAGCAGTGGGGGGCGAGGACCACAGACCATGACAGAGAATCCTCCCGGTTCAAGGATGATGAACCCCCGCCAGATCATCACCCAGAGACGAGGGCGACGGAGGCCGAAAGATCATCATCCCTGGGCGAGGATCTAGGGACTGCGAAAGTGCATCCCTCCGAGCGAGAACGACGGACCCTGAGACATGATCCCCCCGTGACGACTCCTCGGACAAAAGACTCCCCTCAAGGAGAGGGAGGAGGGACCCCGACAGAGCATGGCCCATGGATGAGGGCAACGGACGCCGAGAAATGATCCCCCCAAAGTGAAGTCATTGGACCCCCGATAGAGCACTGCCTTGAGGACGAGAACGACGGACTCCCCGACAGAGCATCCCCCTGGGGCTAAGATGACAGACCCAGACTGAGCAACCCCCCGGTTAGAGGACGACGGACTCCCGACAGATCATTCCCCCGGGGCGAGGACGACGGACCCCAGAGAATATCCCTTCAGGGCGCTGGACGAGGCACCCTGACAGAGCATCGCCCCGGGGTGAGGACGACGGACCCTGACCGATGATCCCCTTGGACGACTGCGACGCACTCCCGACAGAGTATCCCCCCAAAGAGAGGAGAAGAGATCCTGACAGAGCATCACTCGACGAGGGTGACTGACGCTGAAAAAACATTGTTGAGGAGGCGAGATGTCGGACCCAGACAGAGCATTGTCCCGGGGGCACGGAAGTCGGACCCCGACAGAACATTGTTCCAGGGGCGAGGACGACGGACCCCCGACAGAGCATCCCCCCGAGTGAGACGACGACCCTCGACAGAGCATCACCCCGGGCGAGGACGAGACCCCGACATAGCAATGTCCCGGGACGAGGGACGCACGGACTCGACAGAGCATTGCCCCGGGTTGAGGATGATGGACACCACAAATGATCCTCCCGGGTGCGATGAAGACGGACTCCCCGACAGAGCATCTCCCCGGGGGCAAAGACGACGGTCTCGACATAGCATCCTCACAGGGGCGAGGATGAGGGACTCCCGACAGAGCATCCCCCTCGGGACGAGGACGACGGACCCTGACAGAGCATCCCTCTGGGGGCGAGGACGAGCGATCCCTACTGACGACACTCCCGGGCCGAGGACGACGGACTCGAAAGTGTATTGCACTGGTGGCGAGGACAACCGACCCCCACAGAGCATCCCCTCAACGGCAAAGGCAACGACCCTGACAGAACATCTTCCCGGGCAAGGACGAGGGCCCGACAGTGCATTGTCCTGGGCCAGGATGCGGACTCAGGGACTTCCCCTGAGCAGATGACAGATCGTACAGAGTCGGACGAGGGACAAGGGACCATGACAGATTTATTGCCCTGGGGAGGCAAGGACGACGGACTCGACATAGCATCGTCCCGGGGACATGGGCGACAGACCCTGACAGAGCATTTCGCCCCAGGGATGAGGGACGATGGACCCTGACAGAACATCCCCCAGGAAGCGAGGGACGATGGACCCTGACAGAGCATCCCTCGCGCGAGGACGACGGCTCGACAGATCATCCTCTGTGGATGAGGACAACGACCCTGACAGATGATCCTCAAGCTTAGGACGACGGAGCCAGACAGCTCATTGCCCCGAGCGTAGGACGATGGGAGCCCTCACAGAGCATCCTCCCCGAGTTAGAGGACAACGAACACAGACAGAGCATCCTCCCGGGCGAGGACAACGGACTCCTACAGAGCATCGCCCCGGGGGTGAGGGACGACGGACTCCTGACAGAGTATCCTCTCGGGTTCGGGGATGATGAACTCCCGTCAGATCATCGCCCCGGGACGAGGGCGACGAATGTCGAAGATCATCATCCCGGGCCGAGGGATGAGAGACTGCAACATAGCATCTCCGGGCGAGAACGACGGACCCCAAGAGAACATCCCTTTTGGGGGGCGAGGGATGAGGGACCCTGAGAGAACATCCTCCGGACGAGGACTAGGGACTCCAACAGATGATCCCCTGGGACTACTGCAACGCATCCCGACAGAGTATCCCCCAAGGAGAGGAGGAGGGATCCCGACAGAGCATCCTCCCCGGGACAAAGGGCGACAGGCTCGAAAGAACAGCGTTGAGGTGGCGAGGATGACGGGCCCTGACAGATGATCCCTCCAGGCTGTAGGACGCCTGACCCCGACAGAGCATTGCCCCGGGGGGCTAAGACGAGGGACCCCGACAGACCAATGCCCCGGGGCAAGGACGATGGAGCCCGACAGAGCATCGCCCCGGGCGAGGACGATGGACCCCAACAGAGCATCACCTTGGGGACGAGGGACGACAGACCCCGACTGATCATCCCTTCAGGGCAAGGACGATGGTCCCCGACAGTGCATCACCCCTGAGACGAGGGCAACGGATGCCACAAGATCATCCTCTCGGGGGGCGTAGTATGAGGTATCCCCATACTGACCATCTCTCCGGGTGTGATTACAATGGACGCCGAAAGTGTATTGCCCCAGGGGCGAGGGATCTAGGACCCCAACAGATAATCCTCGAGGGCGAGGACCATGGAACCTGACAGAACATCCCCAGGTAACAAAGACAACGGACTCCCGACAGAGCATCCCCCCGGGCGAGGGATGACACACCCTCGACAGAGATGGGCCCCGGGGCCGAGGACATTGGACTCCCGACAGGGCATCCCCGTGGGCCGAGGGGATCTAGGGACTCCCGACAAAGTATCGCCTTCAGGACGTAGGGGCGATCAACTCCTGACAGAGCATCGCCCTGAATGAGGGCGATGGACCCTGACAGAGCATCCCCGGAGACGAGAGACGGACCCCTACAGGGCATCGCCCGAGGGCGAGGGACGAGGGACTCCCGACAGAGAATAGCCCTGGGGTTTAGGACGACGGACACCAACAAATGATTATCCAGGGACGACGGAAAGATCATCCTCCAGGGGTGGGGATGAGGGACACAACAGAGCATCCTCCCGAGCGAGAACTACGGACACCGACACATGATCCTCCTGGGTGCGACAATGATGGGGGCGAAGATGATGGACCTCGTCAGAGCATCACTTGCGGGGCAAGGACGATGGACCCAGACCGCCTATCCCCCCAGTGCGAGGGACGAGGGACTCCCGACAGAGCCTCCCCATGGGGCGAGGACGACGTATCCCTACAGACCATCGCCCTGGGGCCGAGGACGACGGACACCGACAGAGCATCCCCCCAGGATACGAGGACGACGGACCCTGACAGAGCATCCCCCCAGGGGCTGCAGGGACTCGATGGACCCTGACAGAACATCCCCCTGGACGAGGGCAAGGGAGGCCGAAAGATCATCATCCAGGGGCGAGACGACTTAACTACGAAAGTGTATTGCACTGGGAGCGAGGACAACGGATCCCCACAGAGCACCCCCCCGGTGCGAGGATGACGGACCCCAACAGAGCATCGCCCCAGGATGAAGGCGACGACCCTGACAGAGCATCTTCCCGGGGCGAGGACGAGGGACCCCGACAGAGCATCCCCCTGGTGCGAGGACTATGGAATCCACGACAGAGCATCGCCCCGGGACGAGGGCTTAATTTAACTCTGAAAGTGTATTGCCCCGGGGGGCGAGGACGTAGGGACCCTTAACAGATATTGCCCCCCGGGCGTAGGACGACGGACACCGACATATGATCTTCCCGGGGGCGATGACGAAAGACCCCGACAGGGCATCCCTTCGGGGCTAGGACGATGGACTCCGACAGAACATTCCCCCGGGACGAGGGCGACGGATGTTGAAAGATCATCCTCCCTGGGGCGAGGATGACGGACCCCGACAGAGCATCCCACTGGGGCGAGGACGATGTATCCCTACTGACGATCGCCCCCAGGGGCGAGAAACAACGGACCCAGAAAGTGTATTGCCCCGGGGGGCGAGGGACGAGGGACCCTAAAAGAACATCGCCCCGGTGCGAGGATGATGGACCGTGACAGAGCATCCCCCCGGGGGCGAGGACGACGGAGCCCGACAGAGCATCCCCCCGGGGTGAGACGACGGACCCTGACAGAGCATCACCCGGGGGGGGAGGACGACAGACCCCGACAGATCATCCCCCCGGAGGCCAGGAAAGCGGACCCCAAAGAGTATCCTCCAGGGGAGAGGAGGAGGGACCCCAACAGATCATCCTACAGGGGGCGAGGATGACGGACCCGGACAGAGCATTGCCCCGGGGGCGAGGACGAGGGACCGCGACAGAGCATCCCCCTGGGGGTGAGGACGACATATCCCTACTGACCATCGCCTCGGGGCCGAGAACATCGTACCCTGACAGAGCATCCCCCCGGTGCGAGGATGACAGACCGCAAGAGAGCATAGCCCTGGGATGAGGGCAACGGCCCCTGACAGATCATCTTTCTGGGGCGAGGACTAGGGAGCCCGACAGAACATCGCCCCGGGGGCAAGGACGACGGACACCGACACATTATCCTCCCGGGTGCAATGACGACGGACCCCGACAGAGCGTCACCCCAGGGCGAGGACAATGGACCTCGACAGAGCATCCCACTGGGGCGAGGACAACGTATCCCTACTGACCATCATCTTGGGGCCGAGGACGACGGACTCCAAAAGTGTATTGCCCCTGGGGCGAGGATGGTGGACCCCGATAGATCATGACCCTGGGGGCGAGGACGACGGACCCCGAAAGAGCATACCCCCAAGGGCGAGAACGACGTATCCCTACTGACCATACCCCCGAGGGCGAGGACGAGGGACCCCAATAGAGCATCGCCCCATGGGCGAGGATGACGGACCCTGACAGAGCATCCTCCCAGTGCGAAGGTGACAGTCCCCGACAGACCATCTCCCTGGGACGAGGTCGACGGACGCCGAAAGATCATCCTCCCGGGGGCGAGGACGACTGACCCTGACAGAGGATCCTACTGGGGCGAGGACAACGTATCTCTACTGACCATCACCCCAGGGCCGAGGACGACGGACCTCGAAAATGTATTGCCCTGGGGGTGAGGACGACCGACCCTGACAGAGCGTCCCCAGGTAACAAAGACCTGAGTATTGCCTCAGGAGGGAGGACGATGGACCTCGACAGATCATGCCCCTGGGGGCGTGGACGAAGGACCCCAAAAGTGCATCCCCCCGGGGGCGAGGACGACGTATCCCTATTGACCATCCCCCCTGAGGCGAGGACGAGGGACCTTGACAGAGTATCGCCTTGGTGGCGAGAACGACCGACACTGACACATGATCCTCCTGGGTGCGATGACGACGGACCCAGAAAGGGCATCCCCCCGGGCAAGGACAATGGACTTCGACAGAGCATCGCCCCCCAGGGGAGAGGGATGACGGACCATGACCCGACCATCACTCCCGTGCGAGTGACTCACGGGTCCCCGACAGAGCATCAACCCGGACGACGGTGACGGACGCTGAAAGACCATCCTCCCGTTGGCGAGGACGAGGGACCCCGACAGACCATGCCCCCAAGGACAAGGACGACGGACTCCGACAGATCATCTCCTCGGGGGCGAGGATGACGGACCCCGACACAGCATCCCCCCGAGGGCGAAAACGACAGACCCTGACAGAGCATCGCTCCGGGATGAGGGCAACTTACCCTGACAGATCATCTTCCCGGTGGCGAGGACGAGGGACCCCGAGAGGGCATTGCCCTGGGTGTGAGGACGATGGACACCAACAGATGATCCTTTCTGGTGCGATAATGAAATAATCTGACAGGGCATGCCCCCAGTGTGAAGATGACGGATTCCGACACAGCATCTCCCCAGGACGAGGGTGACGGACGTCAAAAGATCATCCTCCTGGGGGCGAGGATGACAGACCCCGACAGAGCATCGCACCGGGGTTGAGGACGACGGACACCGACAAATGGTCCTCCTGTGTGCGATGACGACGGACCCCGACAGGGCATCCCCGTGGGGGGAGGACGACAGACCCCAACAGAGCATCCCTTCGGAGGGAGGATGAGGGTCCCCGACAGAGCATCACCCCAGGATGAGGGCAAACTACACTGCAAGATCATCCTCTCGGGGGCGAGTATGACGATCCCTACTGACCATCACCCCGGAGCGCAGGACGACAGACCTAGAAAGTGTATTGCCCCCGGGGGCAAGGATCTAGGGACCCTGACACATCATCCCCCCCAAAGGCGCAGGACGATGGACCCTGACAGTGCATCCCTGGGTAACGAGGACAAGGAAACCCAACAGAGCATCCCCCGGTGCGAGGGACGACACACCCCGACAGAGCATTGCCCCGGGGCCGAGGACATCGGAACCCCACAGGGCATCCCCGGGTATCGAGGACAACTGACCTCGACAGAGCATCTCCCCGGGCTGCAGGACGACACACCCCGACAGAGCATCGCCCGGGCTGAGGACATCGGACCCAGACAGGGTATGCCCGTGGGGCGAGGGACAACAGAAACCCCATAAAGGATCGCCCGGACGAGGGCGCCAGACCCTGACAGAGCATCACCCTGGGACGAGGGCGATGGACCCTGACAGAGAATCCCTGGGAGACGAGCTAGACGGACCCTGACAGAGCATTGCCCCATGGTTGAGGACGACGGACACCGACGGATGTTCGCTCCAGGTGAGATGACGAGACCCTGACAGGGCATCCCCCGTGTGAGGGACGACGGACCCCCGAGAGAGCATCCCCCCGGGTGAGCGCAGAACGGACCCCTGACAGATCATCGCCTCTGGGGGTGAGGACGAGGGACCCCCGACAGAACATTGGCCCCGAGTGTGAGCAGAACGTACACTAACAGATAATCGTCCCCGGTGCGATGACGACAGACCCCGACAAGGCATCCTTGCAAGCCGAGAACGATAGACCTTGATAGAGCATCGCCCCGGGTGCGAGGACAACGGACCCTGACCGATCATCCCCCTGGAGCGAGACAGCATCTCCCCAGGACGAGGGTGACGGACGCCAAAAGATCATCCTCCCGGGGGTGAGGACAAGGGACCCCGACAGATCATGCCCCCGAGGGCGAGGACGACAGACCCTTAGAGAGCATCCCCCTGAGGGCGAGGACGAGGGACCCCGACAGATCATGCAACTGGGGGCAAGAACGACAGGCCCTGACAGAGATCCCCCCGGTGCGAGGATGACGGACCCCAACAGAACATCCCCCACAGGACGAACGCGACGGACGCCGAAAGATCATCCTCCCAGGGGCGAGGATGATGACCCCAGACAGAGCATCCCACAGGGGCGAGGACGACGTATCCCTACTGACCATCGCCCCGGGGGCGAGGACGACGGACCTTGAAAGTCTATTACCCCGGGGGTGAGGACGACGGACGGCAAAAGACCATCACCCCCGGACGAGGGCGAAGGACCCTGAAAGAGCATAGCCCCGGGATGAGGGTGAGGGACCGGGACAGAGCATTTATTCGGGGGTGAGGATGACGGACGCCGACAGATGATCCTCCCGGGTGTGATGATGACGGACCCCGACATGGCATCACCCTGGGGCGAGGATGATGAGCCCCAACAGATCATCGCCTCGGGGGCGAGAATGACGGTCCCCAAAAGAACATTGCCGCCAAGGCGAAAAGGGTGGACAACGGCAGAGCATCGCCCCGGGGCAACCGCTCACACGGACAGAGCCTTGCCCGGGGTGAGGGCAGATACGGGTGTGTCCTGGTTTAGGGCAAATTAGGGGAAGAATCTCCAAAAGGAACCCCTTAAGCAACAAACTCTCCAAAGTCTTCCCCCTCCCACCACCGGCTGCTGGAAGATTTTCCTCAGAGAAAAAGTCGAAAACACTTGTTTATTTAGCAAATACACAGAGAAATCTCGCCCCAACGCAAGAAAAAAAGAGCCAAGGTTGACGCAGCAAACTTCACCTGTCCGAGTGGATGTACAGCCTCAGGACGTCTCCCGTGCCGGGGAGGGCAGAAACTCGTATTTCTTTTGACGAGTAGGCGCCCGGCGTTTCTTGATGTTCCAGGTCGTCCAGGATCAGGTTCACGTGGTATTCCAAGCTAATAAGGAAAGGAAAAATAAAGTGAAGCAGCCTAAGCAAAGTGGGGGGCAGAAGCAGCAGCTAAGCAAGCAGAAGCAGCTAAAAGCGGCCGAGCAGCGCGGTGGGGGAGAGGGGGCAGCAGCTTGCAAGCAGCACAGCGGCAGCAGCTCACCGATGGGGATGGGCGCTGTCTAGCTAGACAAAACAAACCCTCCAGGCATGAGCAGCACACGACAGTGGATATAAAGCACTGCAACGTCACCCCAGGACAGGGGGTGAGCCTCCCCGGGGGCAAAAACAACGACACCGACAGCGCTCTCCCCCGCCAAAAGGCTTACAAAGACAGCACAGCCTGCCAAAGGTAAGGTGGATGGAGAGCACAGCGGCCTCCCAAAATCGGAGGGGGTCGGACACCACCCCCGGCTCAACAAAGCTAAGGACAGACAAGCACCGGGGCAGCGAGACCGCTGCCGGCCCCCCAAATCGGAGGGGTCTGGCCATCGTCCCGGGTTCAAAAAGCTAAGGCCAAAATAAAATTGGCAAAAATCACATCAAGTGCTGTGCCTGGTCTTTACTCTCGCGAACGCAGTCCCTCGCCAACCAAACCAAGCTCAAAGCCTCCCCCGCCCCCATGAAGAGGGAGGACGGAGACCCTCAGCCGGGCAGGGAGCTGGGGCCCCCGGGATGTCTCTGTCCCCTCCTCCCTGGGGCGGTCCTGGGGGGTTTCGGCCTCTCCAGAAGAGAATGGCAGGGCTGGAGGTCTCTGGCCGTGTCAGTCGCCCTCGCCCCCCTCGGGGGGATGCTCTGTCGGGGTCCGTTGTCCTCCAACCTGGGGTTGCTCAGTCGGGTCCATCGCTGCCGCCCCCGGGCGATGCTCCGCCAGGATCCTTCCTCCTCTCCTTAAGGAGATACTTCTCAGGGTGCGTTGCAGTCGTCCCCGGGGGATCATCTGTCAGGGTCTGTCGCTCCTCAACCCCCGGGCGATGCTCTATCGGGGTCCCTCGTCTTCGCCCCATAGGAGATGTTCTTTCGGGGTCCGTCGTCCTCATCCTCGGCGCGATCCTCTGTCAGGGTCCGCCTCCCTTGTCTCCCCGGGGATGCTCTGTCAGGGTCTGTCGCCCTCGTCCCGGTCGATGCTCTGACGGGGGTCCATCGTCCTCACCCTTGATGCAATACTCTTTCAGGCTCCGGCTATCCTCAGCCATGAGGCGATGCTCTGTCAGGGTGTGTCGCCCTCGCCCGGGGGGATGCTCTCTTGGGGTCCGTGGCCCTCGTTGCCCAAGGATGCCCTGTCGGGTTCTCGAAGTCCTCGCCCAGGGGCTTATGCTCTGTCAGGGTGTGTCGCCTTCGCCCTGGGGGGATGCTCTGTCAGGGTCTGTTTTCCTCGCTACCCGGGGATGCTTAGTCAGGGTCCCGGCTGCCTTCACTCTCCGGGTATCATCTCGGGGTCTCTCGCCTTGCCCAAGGGGCAATACATTTTCGAGGTCCGTCGTCCTCGCCTTCCCGGGCGATGTTCAGTAGTGATACATCATACTCGCCCCCCGAGAGGATGATCTTATGCGGCTTCTGTCGCCCTCGTCCCAGGGTGATGCTATGTTGGGGAGTCTCGCTATTGTCCCGGGCGGGATTTTCTGTCAGGGTCCATCTTCCCTCGCTCTCCCGGGCGATGCCCTGTCAGGTTCCATCACCCTCGCTCCACGGGCGATGCTCTGTCAGGGTCCGTCGTCCTCAGCCCCCCAGGGCAATACACTTTCGGGGGTCCGTTATCCTTGCCCCCTGGGGCGATGCTCTGTAGGGGTCTGTCGCCTCTGGCCCCCACAGGGATGCCCTGTCGGGGTCCCGGGACGTCCTCGGCCACCGGGCGATGCTATGTCAGGGTATGTCGCCCTCGCCCCCCTGCAGTATGATCTGTCGGGGTCACTCCTACTCTCCACTGGAGGATACTTTGTCGGGGTCCGTTGTCCTCGCCCTCCCGGGCGATGGTCAGTAGGGATACGTCATACTCGCCCCAGAGAGGATGATCTTAGAGCGCCTGGTCGCCCCTCGTCCCAGGGCGATGTTCTGTCGGGGACACTCCTCCTACGCCCGAAAAGAAGCTCTGTCAGGGTCTCTCGTCGTCATGCCACGGTGATGCCCTGTCGGGTCCGGCTATCCTCGCCCTTGGTGGGATGCCCGGTCGGGGTCTGTAGTCATCGCACCCGGGAGGATCATTTGTCGGGTGTCCGTTGTCCTCAACCTTGGGGCGATGCCCTGTCGGGTCTGTGGTTCAAGCCCCCAGGGGAATTGATCTTGCGGCGTCCGTTGCCCCTCATCCCGGGGTGATGCTCTGTCGGGGGACCCTCGCCCCTCGCCCCGGGCGATGTCCTGTCGCGGGTCTCGGCCCCTCGCCCTGGGGCGATGCTTTTCTGGGTCCGCCGCCCTCTAGCCCCTGGGAGGATGATCTTTCGGGCGTTTGAGCCCTCGTCCCGGGGGGGATGCTCTGTCGGGTGCCATTGTCCTTGCCCCAGGGGGATGCCCTGTCAGGGTCTTTCGTCATCGCGACCCGGGAGGTGTCCGTCATCCCTCAACCCGGGCAATGCTCTGTCGGGGTCATTCGGCCCTTGCCCCGGAAAATGATCTGTCAGGGTCTGTCGCCCTTGTCCCGGGCAATGCTCTGTCGGGGGTCCATCGTCCTCACAGCAAGGGAATGGTCTTTCAGGGTCCGACGTTCTCTAGGGCGCTGGGGCGATGCTTTGTCGGGGGTCCGTCGTGATCGCTTTGGGGGGATCATCTGGCAGGGTCCGTCATCCTCGCCTCTTCGGGCGATGACCTTACGGCATCCGTCGCCTCATCCCGGGGGATGTCCTCTCGAGGTCCCTTGTCCACGCCCCCCGGGGGGATGCTATTTCTGGGTCCTCGACACGCCCCCTGGGCAATGCTCTCTCGGGGTCCATCGTCCTCGCCTCTCGGAGGGATTATCTGTCGGGGTTCGCCATTGTTGCACTGGAGGGATGTTCTGTTGGGGTCTGACGTCCTCGGCCCCAGGGCGATGCTCTGTCAGAGTCCATCGCCTTCGCCTCAAGGGCGATGCTCTGTCAGGGGTCTCGTCCACCCCGCATCCCCGGGGCGATGCTCTATCAGGGTCTGACGCCCCTCACACCGGGGAGATTCCTTGTCAGGGCCCGGCCCTCGTCACACCCGGGAGGATAATTTATCGGTGCCCGCCGTCCTCAAACCCTGGGCAATGCTCTGTCGGGGTCTGTCTCCCTTGTCTCCCCGGGGGATGTTTGGTCAGGGACAATCGCCCTTGTCCCAGGGTGATGCTCTGTCAGGGTCCGTCGCCCTCATACCGGGGCGATGCTCTGTCGGGGTCCGTCATCCTCGCCACCGGGCAATACACTTTCAGGGTACGTTGTCCTCGTCCCACGCAGGCGATGCTCTGTAAGGGTCTGTCGCCCTCGCCAACGAGGATGCCCCTGTCGGGAGTCCAACGCCCTCGCCCCCCGGGCGATGCTCTGTCGGGTGTGTCGCCCTCACCCCAGGGGGATGCTCTGTGGGGGCCCATTGTCCCTCGTTACACGGGATGCTCTGTCAGGGTCCATCGTCCCTCGCCCCTCGAGGGGATGGTCTGTTGGTGTCCCTCGTCCTCGCCCTGAGGCAATAAAATTTCGGGGTCCGTTGTCCTCACTCCCGGGCGATGGTCAATAGGGATACGCCAGACTCGCCATCGATGTATGATCCTGGGGTGTCCATCGCCTCGCCCCGGGCGATGCTCTCTCGGGGACCCTCGTCCTTGCTCTGAAGGTTTGCTCTGTCGGGGATCTCGTCCCTCGTCCCAAGGGGATGCCCAGTCAGGGTGCACCGTTTTCACCCCCGGGCGATGCTCTGTCGGGTGTGTCGTCCTCGCCCCGAGGGGAAGCTCTGTGGGGGCTCGTTGTCCTTGTTAGCCGGGGATGCCCTGTCAGGGTCCATCGTCCTCGCCCTCGGGGGGATGATATTTCGGCGTACCTCGTCCTCGCCCACGGGTCAATACACTTTCGGGGTCCGTTGTATTTGCTCCCGGGGCGATGGTCAGTAGGGATATGTCATAATCGTACCCGAGAGTATGATCTTGCGGCATCCGTCGCCCTCGTCCCGTGGCAATGCTCTGTCGGTGACCCTCGTCCTGGCCCCGAAGGGATGCTCTGTCAGGGTCTCTCGTCCTCGCCCCATGGAGATGCCCATTCGGGGTCCGTTGTCCTCGCCCCCGGGGCGATGCTCTGTTGGGATCCGTTGTCCTCACCCCGGGGAGATGCCCTGTTGGGGTCTGTTATCACCACACCCGGGAGGATCATTTGTCGATGTCCGTCGTCCTCAACCCCGGGGTGATGCTCTTTTGGGGTCCCTCGTCCTCTCCCCCAGGATGATGCTCTGTCGGGGTCCGTCGTCCTCGCCCCCTGGAGGATGATCTGTCGGGGTCCCTCCTCCTCTCCCCTGTAGGATACTCTGTTGGGGTCTGCTGTCCTGGCCTCTGGAGGGATTATCTGTTAGGCACCGTCGTCCTCTCCCACGGGGTGGTGCTCTGTCAGGGTCCGTTGTCCCACCCCGGGGGCATGCTCTGTCGGGCTCCGTCGTCCTCGCCACCGGGGGGATGCTCTGTCGTGGTCTGTCTTCCTATTCCCCTGGGCAATGCTCTGTTGGGGTCCGACGTCCTCGCCTTGGGGGGATCATCTGTAGAGCGCCTCGTCCGTCGACTTCTCGCCCTGGGGCGATGCTCTGTCGGGTTCTGTCCATCTCTCCTTGAAGGGATTCTTTGTCGGGGTTCGCCGCCGTCCCAGGGGTATCATCTGTCAGGGTCCGCTGCCCTCGCTCCGGGAGGGGTGGCCTGTCAGGGTCCGCCGTCATCGCGACGTGGGAAAATCATCTGTAGGTTTCCGCCGTCCTCACCCTCGGGAAATGCTCTGTCAGGGTCCCTCGGCCTCGGCCCCGAGGCGATGTTCTGTCAGGGTCTGTCGCCCTAATCCTGGGGAGATGCTCTTTAGTCCGTTGTCCTCGCCCCGGGCAATACACTTTGGGGGTATCGTTGCCCTCTCCCCGGGGCGATGATCATTAAGGATATGTTGTCTTTGCCCCAGAGGGATGCTCTTGTCAGGGTCCGTCCATCCCTCGCCCCTCGGGAGGATGATCATTCTACGCCCATCACCCTCATCCCGCGGAGATGCTCTGTCAGGGACTGTTGTCCTCGCACCAGGGGATAATCGGTCAGAGTCCGTCATCCTCGCCCCTCGGACGATGCTCTATCGAGGTCCATCGCCCCTCGCCCCCCGGGGGATGCCCTATCAAGGTCCGGCTGCCATCGCACCCCGGGAGGATAATATGTGGGTGTCTGTTGTACTCACCCCCGGGCAATGCTCTGTCGGGTCTCTCGTCCCTCGCCCTCGGGCGATGATCTTTCAGGGTTCTTTTGCGCTCGTCATTGGGAGAGGCTCTGCCGCGTCCGTCGGCCCTCGACCCCAGGGCAATACACTTTCGAGGTCCGTCGTTGTTGCTCCCGGGCGATGATCAGTAGGGATACGTCATACCGCCCCCCGGGAGGATGATCTTATGCGGCGCCCATCGCCCTCGCCCTGGGGCGATGCTCTGTCGGTGACTCTCGGCCCTGTCCCCGAAGGGATGTTCTGTCGGGCCTGTCGCCCTCGCCCTCGGGGGATGATCTGTTGAGGTCCCTAGTGCTCGCCCTCGGGGCAATACACTTCCGGGATCCGCCATCCTCGCCTCCCGGGCGATGGTCAGTAGTGATATGGCATACTCGCCCCCAGGAGGATGATCTACGGCATCTCAGAAGCTCTCGCCCCAGGGGCGTATGCTCTGTCGTGGACCTTAGTCCTCTCCCCCAGAGGGATGCTCTGTCGGGCTCTGTCGTCTCTAGCCCCACGGGTATGCACTGTCAAGGTCTGTCGCCCTGCACAGGGGGGGACGCTTTGTTGGGGTCTGTCGTCATCGCACCCGGGAGGATCATCTGTTGGTGTCCATCGCCCCTCAATGACCCGGGGCAATGCTCTGTCGGGGTCCTTCCACTTCAGCCCCCAGGGGATGCTCTGTCGGGGTCCATCGCCCTCGCCCTGGGGGGAATGCCCTGTCAGGGTATTTCATCATCGCATCTCGGGAGGATCATCTGTCGGTGTCTGTCATCCTCATCCCCGGGGCAATGCTCTGTCGGGTTCCTCGCCCCTCGCCCTCGGGCGATGGTCTGTCGGGTGTGTCGTCCTCACCTCGGGGATGCTCTGTTGGGGCCCGCTTTCCCCGCTACCCGGGGATGCTCTGTCAGGGTCCATCGCCCTCGGCCCCTCGGAGGGGATGATATGTGGCGCCCTCGCCCCTCTCAGGGGCAATACACTTACGGGGTCCGGCTGCATTCGCCCCTCCCCGGGCGATGGTCAGTAGGGATACGGGCCATACTCAGCCTCGAGTATGATCTTGCAGCATCCGTTGCCCTCATCCCTAACGATGATATGCCAGTGACCCTCGTCCCTGGCCCCGGCGGGATGCTCTATAGGGTATATCGTCCTCGCCACGTAGGATGCCCATTCGTAAGTCGCCCTCGCCCCTGGGGCTTATGCACTGTCGGGTCCGTTGTCCGCACCGCTGGGAGATGCTCCCTCGGGGTCCCTCGCCCTCGCCCCTGGGAAGTTGATCTGTCAGGGTCTGTCGCCCTCGCCCTCGGAGGGATGATCTGTCGAGGGTCCCTCGTTCTCGCCCTCGGGCAATACACTTCCGGGATCTGTCGTCCTCGCTTCCGGGGCGATTGTCAGTAGGGATATGATATACTCGTCCCCGCGAGGATGATCTTACAACATCTCTTGCTCTTGTCCCGCGACGATGCTTGGTCGGGGACCTTAATCCTCGCCCCGCAGGGATGCTCTGTCGGGGTCCGTCATCCTCGCACCAGAGGGATGCCTTGTTGGGATCCGTCGTCATCACACCCAGGAAGATCATTTGTCGGTGTCCGTCGTCCTCGCCCCGGGGGCATTGCTCTGTCGGGGTCCCTGATTCTCGGCCCCGGGGCGATGGACTGTCAGGGTCTGTCGTCCTTGCCCCACGGGGATGCCCTGCCTAGGTCCGTCGTCATCGCACCCGGGAGGATCATCTGTCGGTGTCCATTGTCCTCAACCCCGAGGCAATGCTCTGTTGGGGTCCCTCATCCTCGCCCTCTGGGCGATGCTCTGTAGGGGTCTGTCTCCCTCGTCTCCCAAGGATGCTCTGTCAGGGACCATTGCCCTCATCAAAAAGCGATGCTCTGTCAGGGTTCGTCGCCCTCGTCCCAGGGCGATGCTCTGTCGGGGTCCGTCGTCTTCGCCCCCTGGGCAATACACTTTCAAGGTCCATTGTCCTCGACCCCAGGGCGATGCTCTGTCGGGGTCTGTTGTCCTCGCCCCACGGGGATGCCTTGTCAGGGTCCGTCATCCTCAACCCCGTGGCAATGCTCTGTCGGGGGCCGTCGTCCTCGACCCCGGGACAATGCTCTCTCGGGGTCCCTCGTCCTCGCCCCGGGAAGTTGATCTGTCAGGGTCCGTCACCGTCGTCCCTCGGCGATGCTCTGTCGGGTTCCGTCGTCTCACCCCGGGGGGATGCTCTGTCGGGCTCCGTTGTCCTCGCCCCCGGGGGGATGCTCTGTCGGGGTCCCTCGTCCTCGCACTCGGGGCGATGCTCTGTCAGGGTCGATCTCCCTCGTCTCCCAAGGATGCTCTGTCAGGGTCCTTCGCCCTCATCCCGGGGCGATGCTCTGTCAGTGTCCGTCGTCCCTCGCCCCCAGGGCAATACACTTTCATGGTCCGTTGTCCTTGCCCCCCGGGCGATGCTCTATAGGGGTCTGTAGTTCTCGGCCTTACGGGATGCTCCTGTCGGGGTCCGAAGTCCTCGGCCCCGGGGCTGCATGCTCTGCCAGGGTGTGTCGTCCTCGCCCGGGGGGGATGCTCTGTCAGGGTCCGTTGTCCCTCGTTGCTGGGGGATTCTCTGTCAGGGTCCATCTTCCTCGCCCTCAGGGGGCTGATCTGTCGCAGTTCCTCGTCCTCGCCCCAGGGTGGATGCTCTGTCGGGGTCCCTCCTCCTCGCCCCCGTGGCGATGCTCTGTCGGGATCCCTCCTCGTTTCCCCTGGAGGATACTCTGTCGGGGTCTGCTGTCCTGGCCTCAGGTGGGACAATCTGTCGGGGTCCGTTGTCCTCTCTCCCGAGGTTATGCTCTGTCGGGGTCCCTCGTCTCACCCCAAAGGATGCTGTGTTGGGCTCCGTCATCCTCGCCCCTGGGGGGACACATTATAGCGGTCCGTAGTTCTCGCCCCCAGGGCAAAGCTCTATCAAGGTCCGACATTCTCATCTTGAAGGGATCATCTCTCGGCGTCTGTCGCCCTCGTCCCAGGGCGATGCTCTGTCGGGGTCCCTCCTCCTCTCCTTCAGGGGATAACTTGTCGGGGTTTGTAGCCTTCGTCCCGGGGGAATCATCTGTCGGTGTCCGTCGTCCTCGGCCCCACGGCGATGCTCTGTCTAGGATACGTTGCCCTAGCCCCCAGGGGGATGATCTGTCAGAGTCCCTCGTCCTCTCCCCCGGGGCAATACACTTTTGGAGTCCTTCCTCCGCAGCCCCGGGGCGACGGTCAGTAGGGATACATCATCCTCGCCCCCGGGAGATGCTCTGTCGTGGTCCCACGCCCTCGCCTCGGGAGGATGCTCTTTCAGGGTCCGTCGCCCTCGCCCTAGAGGAGATGCTCTGTCAGGGGGTCTGTCGTCGTTACCCAGGGGGGATGCCCTGTTGGGGTCATTAGTCTTCGCACCCAGGAGGATCATCTGTCGGTGTCCGTCGTCCTCGCCCCCGGGGACATGACCTGTCGGGGTCCCTCGTCCTCTCCCCCGGGGCAATACAGTTTCAGAGTCCATCGTCCTCGGCCCCGGGGCGATGGTCAGTAGGGATACGTCATCCTCACCCCCGAGGAGATACTCTGTCAGGGTCCGTCGTCCTCGCCCCTGGGAGGATCATCTGTCGGGTCCATCATCCTCGCAACCTCGACGATGTTCTTTCGGCGTCCGTCGCCCTCGTCCTGAGGTGATGCTCTGTCAGGATCCTTCCTCCTGTCCTTGCGAGGATACTCTGTCGGGGTGCGTCACAGTCATCCCGGATGGATCATCTGTCAGGGTCCGCTGCCCTCGCCTGGGGGATGCTCTGTCGGGTCTGTCGCCTTCAGCCTGCGTGTCCATCGCCCTGGCCCAGGGGGGATGCACTGTTAGTGTCCACCCTCCTCACCCCAATGAGAGGACCGAGGGAGCGGGTGTCGCCATCGTTATCCTACGTGGAAATATGTTTGTGGGGCAGGGAGTCTCAGGTCACTGCGGTCGTCCTCCACCATGGAGGGGGGCCGAGTGATCTGTGCTCATCGCGGTGTAGGCTCCGGGGATCTCTGTGGAGCAGAGTCACGGGTCGGGTCTCTGCGCCCTTTGTTGCTGGGCAGACAGCGCAGAGCAGATCTCCACCGCTCCGTGGGTCTCCTCCCGGTGTGCTGCTCAGGGCTCCTCTCCCAGGGACCCCTCCTCCTCTTTCTGCCGCCGTCGCTGCTGTGGACCCGAGCCAGTGGGGCTCTTTATATACCCAGACCAAGCCCCGCCCCTTTCAGGCACAGCCAATAGGAGCCCAGAAACAAGCGTGGGGGCGGAGCACCCAGTATTGCTCATTGTGATGACACAAAGGGGAGGCGTGGCCACATCGTGACCGAGCGTTCTGATTGGTCGGAAGGAGAAAGAGCAGAAAAGGGGCGTGGCTCGGGCCTGGGGTGAGAGGGGCAAGTGTGAGGGTGGGGTAGGGGCGGGGCCGAAAATCACAGCAGAAATTTGGGAGCAGCTCCGGGCGCTCCCAGTCCCTCCACAGCTCTCCTGGACCCCTTCCGGCACTGCAAGAAGCAGAGGAAGGGGTCTCTGGGTGTCCCCGCCCTATTCCAAGAGTCAACAAGTTTCGACAGCGTGACGAGACGTTGCAACACTTATGGCTACAAGGTCTAATTGCAGTGTGAACTTTCTTAGCCAATCCTGTTCTGGCACACAGACCCAGTCTAAGACTTCTTGTCTCATCTGCGACTAATTTTTTTATCATAAAACCTACAGCTAAACTTTTCTCACCTAAATACATCTCTGCTTTAATCTACATTTTTGCTTCTAGCACCTAAGTTGGAAGCATTTCCTGAGGCCTGCGGTCAAATCCTGTGTTCTTTTCTAGACTTTGATTGACAGGCCCAATGTCGAGAGAATTCCTTGCATTTTGAATTCCAACAGAATCTCACAGACCCGAGGCTCTCTTATGACACAGTAGGCCTGGTGGAACCAAGGGCAGCGTTGCGACACCCCAGAACCGCACGGAACTGAGCGTCCATCGTGACACAGCGGGGCCTGGGGAAAGGAAATCTCACTGCCAAAGCATTTCTGGCTGATAACAGTTTGATTTGGGCCAGTTTTATCTGGGCCAGCACCCAGGGATGCTCGAGGGTCTCCAATCTTTTGGGACTGGGAAATGCTCGAGGAGGTTGGGGGGGTTTCTGTCCCTCTTCCTTGGGGGTGGGGTCTTCATCCCTCTGGGGACACCACAGGGTCTCTGCTCCTCTCACCCAGGGATGAGCGCCCCTAGCATCCCCCTGGTGTGAAACAACCAGAGACCCCCAGCCCTGAGCATCCCCCGGTGTGACATGGCCAGAGACCCCCAGCCCTGAGCATCCCCCGGTGTGACATGAGCAGAGACCCCCCAGCCTTGCCATGCCCCAGTGTGACACGGCCAGAGACCTCCAGCCCTGCCATTCTCTTCAGGAGAGGCCCAAAACCCCCCAGGACCGCCCAGGGAGGAGAGGGACGGAGACATCCTTGAGCCCCCTGCGCTCTCTGCCCGGCTGAGGGTCTCTGTCCTCCTCTTCATGGGGCGGGGGAGGCTTGGAGCTTGGTTTGGGTGGCGAGGGAGTCCTTGCGACAGTAAAGACCAGGCACAGCACTTGATGTGATTTTTGCCAATTTTATTTTGGCCTTAGCTTTTTTGAACCGGGACGATGGCCAGACCCCTCCAATTTTGGGGGCCGGCGCGTCCCTCGCTGTCCCGGGGTGCTTGTCTGTCCTTAGCTTTGTTGAGCCGGGGTGGTTTTTGACCCCGTCCGAATTTGGGAGGCCGCCAGCTTCCATCCACCTTACCTTTGGCAGGCTGTGCTGTCTTTGTCACCTTTGGCAGGAGGGAGAAAGTGCTGTCGAGGTCCGTCGTCCTCGCCCCGGGAAAAGCTCACCCCCTGTCCTGGGGTGACGTTGCAGTGCTTTATATCCACAATCGTGTGCTGCTCATGCCTGGAGGGTTTGTTTTGTCTAGCTAGACAGCGCCCCTCCCCATCCGTGAGCTGCTTCCACTACGCTGCTTTCAAGCTGCTGCCCCCTCTCCCTCCCTGCGCGGCATGGCCCCTTTTAGCTGCTTCTACTTGCTTAGCTGCTGCTTCTGCCCCCCACTTTGCTTAGGCTGCTTCGCTTTTTTTTTCCTTCCCTTATTAGCTAGAAATACCACGTGAACCTGATCCTGGACATCCTGGAACATCAAGAAATGCCGGGCGCCTGCTCATGAAAAGAAATACGCGTTTCTGCCCTCCCCGGCAGCGGAGACGTCCTGAGGCTGTACATCCACTCGGACGGGTGAAATTTGCTGCGTCACCCGTGGCTGTTTTTTCATGTGTTGGGGCGACATTTTTCTGTGTGTTTGCTAAATAAACAAGTTTTTTCGACTTTTTCTCTGAGGAAAATCTTCCCGAAGCCGGTGGTGGGAGTGGAAAGAGTTTGGAAGGTTTGTTGCTTAAGGGGTTCCTTTTGGAGATTCTTCCCCTAATTTGGCTTAAACCAGGACACGCCCGTATCTGCCCTCATCCCGGGGGATGCTCTGATCTCGTCCGTGGTGCCCTGGGGGGATGCTTTGCCGTTGTCAACCCTTCTCGCCCCCGGGGCAAAGTTCTGTGGGGGTCCGTCGTCCTCGCCCCCGGAGGGCAGCTCTGACGGGGTCCGTCGTCATCGCCCCCAGGGCGATGCACTGTCACGGTCCCTTGTCCTCGCACCGGGGGGATGCCTTGTCGGGGTCCATCGTCATCGCACCCGGAAGGATCATCTGTCTGTGTCTGTCGTGGTCACCCCTGGGGAAATGCTCTTTCGGGGTCCCTCGCCCTCGTCCCGGGGCGATGCTGTTTTGGGGTCTGTCGTCCTCGCCTCCGGGGCAATACCCTTTCAGGTTCCATCGTCCTCGCCCTCGGGGCGATCGTCAGTATGGATACATCATCTTCACCCCAGTGGGATGCTCTGTCGGGGTCCATCGTCCTCGCCCATGGGAGGATAATCTTTCGGCGTCCGTTGCCCTCGTCCCGGGGGGATGTTCTGTCAGGGTCCGTCATCCTTGCACCAGGGGGGATGCTCTGTCAGGGTCCGTCGTCCTCGCCCCCGGGGAGATGCTCTGTCGGAGATCGTCGTCCTCGCCACGGGGGGATTATCTGTCGGGGTCCCTCGTCCTTGCCCCCGGGAGGATGACATTTCGGCATCCGTCACCCACGTCCCGGGGAGATGATCTTTCAGGGACCGTCGCCCTCGCACCGGTGGGATGATCTGTCGGTGTCCGTCGTCTTCGCTGTCGGGGCGGTCCTCTGTCGAGGTCCATCGTCCTCGCCCCGGGGGGATGGCCTGTCATGGTCTGTCATCCTCGCACCGGGGAGGATCATGTGTCGGTGTCCGTCGTCCTTGTTGCCAAGGCGATGCACTGTCGGGGTCCCTCGTCTGCGCCCTCGGAGTGATGCTCAGTCGGGGTCTGTCGTCTTTGCCCCCAGGAGGATGGTTTTCGGCATCCATCACCCTCGTCCCGGGAGGATGCTCTGTCGGTGTCCGTCGTCCTCGCCCCGAAGGGATGCCCTTTCGGGGTCTCTCGTCATCTCACCCGGAAGGATCAGATGTCCGTGTATGTTGTCCTCAACCCCGGGGCAATGCCCTGTCGGGGTCCTTCGTCCTCACCCTGGAAAGATGATCTTTCATTGTCCATCGCCCTCGTCCCGGGGCGATACCCTGTCATGGTCTGACCTCGTCGGCCTCGAGGCGATGCTCTGTCAGGGTCTGTCGTCCTCGCCCTCGGGGGGATTGATGCCTTAAGTTTGGAGCTTTCTGTTCTGTCCCGTTGTGCTTAGGGTGGTGAAGATAAAATAGTCCAATTCCAGCTATTGATTCAAGGACAGTTTCTTCAAACTTTAGGCCCTAAGTATAAACAACGTGAGAAGAGGAGGGCGGGCCATCCAGGAGAAGAGGAGGATAACATCTTACAATTTGAGACTATTAATTGGATGGCTGACTCCTGTATGTAAATGAACTAAAGTTTATAAAAATGTAAAATCATGTGACCAAGCTCTCTTTTGCATCCACCTTGGAGCCACTCGGGCAAGGCAGCGGCCACGCTGTAGCACCGTTACAGCCAGGGTGTGGCCTTTGAAGGCCTTTCAATAAAATACTCATTTTATTTCCCCTAACTCTGTGTGATCTCTGTTCCAGCTAAAAAGCAACAGGATGATACCTGTCAAGGTCCTCGCCCCGCCTCGGGGCAATAGGACTTCAGGGACATGTCAGCCCTCAAGCCCCCGGGCGATCTGTCGGGTCTGTCGCCCTCACTTTAGGGGATGACTTTTTCGAGCGTCTGTCGCCATCGTGACCGGGGAGTATCAATTGTCGGGTGTCCGGGCCGCTCTTCAACCTCCCCGGGCAATACTCTGTCGGGTTCCTGCCCTCGGCAATGCTCTGTCAGGGTCCATCTCCCTCACCTCCCGGGATGTTCTGTCAGGGTCCAGCTTCGCCCCAGGACGATGCTCTGTCGTCCGCCGCCCCCAAGGCAATACACTTTCAAGTCGATTGTCCTCGGGCCCCTGGGGCTTATGCTCTGTCTGGGTCTGTCGCCCCGCCCACGGGATGCTCCTTTCAGGTTAGTCGCCCTCGCCTCGGGGCCATGCTCTGTTGGGCCTGCTAATCCTCGCACTGGCTGGATGCCTTGTCGGGCGCCCGCCGCCATCAACCCGAGATCATTTGTCGGGTGTCCATCAGCCCTCAACCCCCGGGCAATACTCTGTCGGGTTCGCCCTCAACCCGGAAGGTGATCTTGTCAGGGTCTGCTGCCCTCGCCCCGTGGCAATACTCTGCCGTCACGTCCTGGCACCAAGGTGATGCTCTGTGGCAGGGTCCATCGCTCCTCCCTTGTGGTGATGCGTTTCAGTCGGGTCCGGGCTGCCTCGCCTCAAGGTGATGCGTGCTCTTTCTGCGTACGCCATCCTGCCCGGCAATACTGTCGGGTCCGACGCTATCACTCTTAGGGGATCATCTGTCGGGTCCATCATCCTCACCCCTGGGAGGATGATTTTCAAGGCCCGGCCACCCCCGGCCCTGGGGATGTTCTGTCGGAGTCCGGCTATCCTCGCCACGGGGATTATCTGTCGGGGTCCTTCGCACTGCTCGGGAGGATGATCATTTTCAGCATCCGCTACCCACGCGGGGATGATCTGACGCCAGGGACCGCCGCCTCGCAGACCGTGGGATGATCTGTCAAGGCATCCGCCGCCTCTCGGCGCGGGCGGTCCTCTCTGTCGGTGTCCATCGCGCGGGGATGGGCCTCGTCGAACCGGGCTGCACATCGCATCCCGGAGGATCATGTGGCGGTGTCAGTCGTCCTGCCGCCGGGCGATGCTCTGTCGGGGTCCTCGCGCGGTATGTCCTATTGGGGTCTCACGCGCCCTGACTCAGGGGGATGCTCTGTTGGTGTCCGGCGCCGCTGGACGATGCTCGTCAACCGGCTGCCCTCGGCAGAAGGGATGCCCAGTGTGGGTCCATCATCCTCAGCTGGGAGGATGCTCTGTCAGGCTCGCATTGTCCTCGGCCCGGGCAGTGATCTGTCGGGCTCTGTTGTCCTCGCTCTTGGAGGGATCATCTGTCGGTCCGCGTCCCTCGCTGCAGGATGATTCCGTCAGCCCGCCTCGCATCCCGGGATGCTCTGTCGCGTCCGCCAGCCTCGCTTCCTGGAGGATGAGATCTGCCGGGTCCCTCCTCCTCCTCTTGGCTGGATACTCTGTCGGGTCTGTCGTCTCTGGGATGCTCCTGTCGGGGGCTGGTCGCGCTGACGATTCGTCGGTGTCCGCTGTCCTCGCACGGGCCATGCTTCTCGGTGTCAGACCTTCCTTGCCCTGAGGGAGGATCAGGGTGTTCAACGCCTCCATCCCTTCTGCGTGGGATGGTGGGGTTGGTCAGGACACGCTGCCTGCTGGCGCTGATCACTGGGAAGGGTCCGGGTGGCTCCCGGTAAGCTTACCTTTGGAGGAGAGTGGGGAGGGTCTCCATGGAGCCAGAGAAGTTTCTGGTGGGGTCTCTCGCTCTTTCTCAAGTGCCGCCTCCTCCCATATATAGTCAGGAATCGCTCCGCCTCTGGTTCTTTGCTGATGAGTGACAGCTCAAGCGTCCATCCTCCTTTCTGCAACACAGAGGGCACGGGTGGTCTCCTGGCGCACCTCACCTTTGGCAGGCTGCGCTTTCAGCTCGCTCCAGGGCAGCGCCGGAGTAGTGCTGGGGAGCGGTGTTCAGCTGCCCTCGCCTCTGGGGCGAGCAGCCCTGTCAGGGTCTCGTCAGTCTCGGGCCTGCGTCCCATCGGCCCTGGATCTCAGATGCACAGTCAGTGTCCACCCTCCTCACCCCAATGAGAAAACCTGAGCGGGTGTTGCACATCGCTACCCTGCATGGAAATATGTGTGTGTGCGTGGGCGGTGTCAGGTCACGCAAGGTCTTCCTCCACCATGGATGGGGGCTGGTGATATGTGCCCATCGCGTGTAGGCTCCGTCTCCGTGGTGCAGAGTCATCAGTGGGGTCTCCCGCGACTGCTGTGCTGGGCAGACGGGCGCAGGCGATCTCCCGCCCTGCCCCTGTGGGTCTCCTCCGTCGCGCTGCTCGGGGCTCGTCTCCCAGGGACCCCTCCTCCTCTTTTCGCCGCCCGTCTCTGCTGAGCCCGAAGCCAGCGGGGCTCTTTATATACTCCAGACCAAGCCCCGCCCTTTCAGGCACAGCCAATAGGAGCCCAGGAACAAGCGTGGGGGTCGAGCACTCCAGCGTTGCTCATTGTGATGTCACAAAGAGGGAGGCGTAGCCACAGCGTGACCGAAGCGCTCTGATTGGTCGGAAGGAGAAAGAGCAGAAAAGGGGCGTGGCTCGGGCCCGGGGTGGGAGGGGCAGGTGGAGGGCGAGGGTGGGGGCGGGGCCAGTGAGTCACACCAGGGATTTTTGGCAGCAGCCCGGCCCCTCGCTCCCTCCACAGCTCTCCTGGGCCCCTTTCGCACTGCAAGAAACAGAGCAAGGGGGTCTCTGGGCGTCCCCAGCCCCATTCCAGGAGCTCCACAAGTGCTCTACAGCGTGACGAGAAGTTGCAACACTTATGGCTACAAGGACTTTTCAGGATTTATTCACCAATAACACACTGCCAACAAAGAGATTATGTTTTTAATGCAATACTAAAATTTTGTCTAATCTGCAGTGTGAACTTTCTTAGCCAATCCTGTTCTGGCAATACCGTGACCTATTCTATAGCTTTGTCTCATCTACCACCTTATTCTTCTTTTTTATCATGCACCTAGCCAAAACCACCCAAATATTTTACAACGTCAATTTTAATTTTCATTTTGATGATTCATTATGAGAGTAAAGACCAGGCACAGCACTTGATGTGATTTTTTTGCCAATTTTATTTTGGCCTTAGATTTTTTGAATCAGACCATGGCCAGACCCCTCCAATTTGGGGGCCGGGCGCGTCCCCTCGCCCTGGTGCTTGTCTGTCCCTTAGCTTTTGTTGGAGCCGGGTGGTGTCCCCGACCCCCTCCGATTTTGGGAGGCCGCTGTGCTCTCCATCCACCTTACCTTTGGCAGGCTGTGCTGTCTTTTGTCACCTTTGGCGGGGAGGGGAAAGCGCTGTCGGTGTCCGCCCCATCCCTTGCCCCGGGAGGCTCACCCCCTGTCCCTGGGGTGACGTTGCAGTGCTTTTATATCCACAATCGTGTGCTGCTCATGCCTGGAGGGTTTGTTTTGTCCTTAGCTAGACAGCCTCCCCATCGGTGAGCTGCTGCCGCTGTTGCTTGTGCTGCTGCCTCTCTCCCCCCTGCGCGGCTCGGCCGCTTTTAGCTGCTTCTGCTTGCTTAGCTGCTGCTTCTGCCCCCACTTTGCTTAGGCTGCTTCGCTTTATTTTTCCTCTTCCTATTAGCTAGAAATACCACGTGAACCTGATCCTGACGACCTGGAACATCAAGATACGCCGGGCACCTGCTCGTGAAAAAGAAATAAATACGGCTTCTGCCTCCTCCCCGGCACCGGAGACGCGAGGCCGTACATCCACTCGGACGGGTGAAGTTTGCTGCGTGCCAACCTTGGCTCGTCATGGCGTTGGAGAGCTGAGATTTTTTCTGTGCTGCTTTGCTAAATGGGGCCCAGTGTTTTTCGGACTTCTTTTCTCTGGAGGAAAATCTTCCCGGCCGGGGTGGTGGGAGGGCAAGAGTTTGGGAGTGAGCTTTGCTGCTTAAGGGGTCTCCTTCGAGATTCTTCCCCTAATTTGCCCAAAACCAGGACATGCCCAGGTCGTGCCCTCACCCCGGGGATGCTCTGTCCTGCGGTCCGGGCTGTTGTCCCAGCGATGCCTGGGCCGCTGTCCACTCTTCTTGCCTCGCGGGGCAATGTTCTGTCGGGGTCCGCTTTCGGGCTCCCCACAAGGAGCGTTCGGCCTGGGACCGGGACGCCCTCGACCACGGGAAATGCTCTGTCAGGGGTCCGCCGTCCTCACTCGGGCGAAGGATCTGTCGGGTTCCGCCTTCCTCTCTCACAGGATGCTCTGTCAGGGTCCGTTTCTCGCCCGCCTCTGGGGGCATGGATATGTCGGGTCCCACGCCCCGGCCCTCAGAAGGCAATACACTTCGAGTCATTTGTCCTCGCCCCGGAGCTGCACAGTAACGATATCTGGCCTCGGGGCCTCAGGCATGCCTGTCGGGGTCCGGCTGGCCCTCACCCCTGGGGGCATGTGATCTGTTGGGGGTCTCTTTTCTAGGCCTGTCGCCCCTCGCCTCCCAGGGTGATGGTCAGTAGGGATACGGCCATACTCGCCCCCCTAGAGGATGATCTTGCAGTGTAGGTTGCCCCTCGTCCCCGGGTGATGCTCTGTCGGGGACCCTCATCCTCCCTCCGGCGGGATGCTCTGTCGGGGTCTGTCGTCCTCCCCACGGGGATGCCCTGTCGGGGTCCGTCGTCATCGCACACAGGAGGATCATTTGTCGGTGTTCGTCGTTTTCAGCCCCGGTGCGATGCTCTGTCGGGGTCTGTCATCCTCGCCCCCAGGAGGATGATCTTTCGGCGTCCGTCACCCTCGCTCTGGGGGGATGCTGTGTCAGGGTCCGTCGTCTTCGCACTGGGGACATGCCCTGTCGGAGTATTTCGTCATCGCACCGGAAAGGATCATCTGTTGGTGTCCATCGTCCTCACACCTAGGGGCAATGCCCTGTTGGAGTCCCTCGTCCTCGCCACCGGGAAGATGATCTATCAGGGTAAGTTGCCCTCATCCCGGAGCGATGCTCTGTCAGGGTCTGTCGTTTTCGCCCTCGGGGGGATGCTGTGTCGGGGTCCGTCATCCTCGCACCGGGGGGATTCTCTGTCAGGGTCCGTCGTCCTTGCCCCCGCGGAGATGATCTGTCAGAGTCAGTCGTCCTTGTCCTTGGGGGCATGGTCTGTTGGGGTACCCTGTCCTCGCCAACGGGAGGATGGTCTTTCAGTGTCCATCACCGTCGTCCCTGGTTGATGCTCTGTCAGGGACCGTAGTCCTCGCACTGGAGTGATGGTCAGTCATGGTCCGTCGTCCTCGCCCCTGGGGCGATGCTCTGTCGAGGTCCATCATCCTTGCCCGGGGGGATGCCCTTTCTGGGTCCGTCGTCATCGCACCCAGGAGGATCATGTGTCAGTGTCCGTCGTTCTCGCCACCAAGGCTATACTCTGTCAAGGTCCCTCGTCCTCGCCTCTGGGGGGATGGTCAATAGGGATACGTCGTCCTCGCCCCCGGGGGGATGCACTTTCGGGGTCCGTTGTCCACGCCCCCAGGGGCATGATGTGTCAAGGTCCATCGTCCTCGCTCCTGAGGCAATACTCAGGTCTTTGTTACCTGGGGACGCTCTGTCAGAGTCCGTCGTCCTCGCCCCCAGGGCAATACATTTTCGGGGTCCGTCGTCCTCGGCCCCGGGGTGATGGTCAGTAGGGATACGTTGTCCTCGCCCCAGTAGGATCCTCTGTCGGGGTCAGTCGTCCTCGCCCCCGGGAGGATGATCTTTCGGCGTCCGTCGACCTCGTCCCTGGGAGATGGTCTGTCGGGGACTGTCACCTTCGCACTGGGAGGATGCTCTGTCAGGGTCCGTCGTCCTCGCCCACGGGGCGATGTTCTGTTGGAGTCCCTCGTCCTCACCCTCGGGGGTATGGTCAATAGGGATACGTCGTTCTCGCCCCCGGGGGTATGCTCTTTCGGGGTCCGTCGTCCTCGCCCCCAGGGTCATGATCTATCGGGGTCCACCATCCTTGCCCCAGGGGCAATACACTTTTGGAGTTCGTCGTCCTCGGCCTCAAGATGATGGTCAGTAGGGATACGTTGTCCTCGCCCCAGTGGGATGCTCTGTCGAGGTCCATTGTCCTCGCCCTGGGGTGACGCTCTGTCGGGGTCCGTCGTCATTGCACCTGGGAGGATAATGTGTCGGTGTCCGTCGTCCTTGCCCCCGGGGCGATGTTCTGTCGGGCTCCCTCATCCTAGCCCCAGAAAGATGATCTGTCCGGGGCCGTTGCCCTCGTCCCAGGGCTATGCTCTCTTGGGGTCTCTCGTCCTCGCACCGGGGGGATGCTCTGTCAGGGTACGATGTTCTCGGCCCCGAGGCGATTGTCAGTAGGGATATGTCGTCCTCACCCCCAGGGGGATGCTCTGTCGCGGTCCCTCGTCGTCGTCCCAGGGAGGATGCTCTGTCGGGGTTCCTCGTCCTCGCCCCTGGGGCAATGCTCTGTCCGGGTCCGTCATCCTCGCCCCCTGTAGGATGATCTGTTGGGGTCCCTCCTCCTCTCCCCTGGAGGATACTCTTCGGGGTCCGCTTTCCTGGCCTCCGGGGGGATGATCTGTCGGGGTCTGTCGTCCTCCCCCCCCGGGCGATGCTCTGTCAGGGTCCGTCGTCTCACCCCGGGGGGATGCTCTGTCGGGCTCCGTCGTCCTCGCCCCCGGGGGGATGCTCTGTCACGGTCCATCATCCTCGCACCCGGGGCGATGTTCTTTTGGGGTCCCTCGTCCTCGCCCCCGGGGCAATACACTTTCTGGGTCCGTTGTTCTCGCCCCTGGGGCGATCGTCAGTAGGGATACGTCGTCCTCGCCCCAGTGGGATGCTCTGTCGGGGTCCATCATCCTCGCCCCAGGGAGGATGATTTTTCAACATCCGTCGCCCTCGTCCCGGGGGAATGTTCTGTCGGAGTCCATCATCCTAGCCCCGAAGGGATACCCTGTCGGGGTCTTTCGTCATCGCCCCCGGGAAGATCATATGTCGGAGTCCGTCGTCCTCGCCCCGGGGGCAATATCTGTTGGGGTCCCTCGTCCTCGCCCCCGGGGCAATACACTTTCAGAGTTCATCGCCCTCGTCCCGGGGCGATGCTCTGTCGGATTCCATAGTCCTCGCACCAGGGGGATGCTCTGTCGGGGTCCCTCGTCCTCGCCCCGGGAAGATGCTCTGTCAGGGTCGTCGCCTTCCTCCCGGGGCGCTGCTCTGTTGGGGTCCGTCGTCCTCGCACCGGAGGGGTGCTCTGTGGGGATCCGTTGTCCTCGCTCCCAGTGCAATATACTTTCGGAGTCCGTCGTCCTCGCCCCCTGGGTGATGATCTTTCGGCCTCCCTCGCCCTAATCCCAGGGGGATGTTCTATCAGGGTCCGTCGTCCTCGCCCCCTGGGGGATTCTCTGTCAGGGTCCGTCGTCCTCGTATCCTGGGGGGATGCTCTGTTGGTGTCCGTCGTCCTCGCCCCTGGGGGCATTATCTGTTGGGGTCCCTCGTCCTCGCCTCCGGGCCAATACACTTTCGGAGTCAGTCGTCCTCGGCCCCAGGGCGATGGTCTGTAGGAATACGTCGTCCTCGCCCCATGGGGAGGCTCTGTCGGGGTCCCTCGTCCTCGCACTGGGGGGATAGGCGGTCTGGGTCCATCGTCCTCGCCCTGCAAGCGCTGCTCTGACGAGGTCCATCATCTTCGCCCCCATCATTGTCGCACCCAGGAGGATCATGTGTCGGTGTCCGTAGTTCTCGCTCCGGGAGGATGCTCTGTTGCAGTCCCTCATCCCCACCCCCTGGAGGATGATCTTTCCGTCGTCCCTGGATAATCATTTGTTGGTGTCCGTCGTCCTAAACCCCAGGGCTATTCTCTGTCGGGGTCGCCCTCGTCCCGGGGCGATACTTTGTCGGGGTCCCTCATCCTCGGCCCACGGGGATGCCCTGTCGAGGTCCAATGTCCTCGGCCCCGGGGCCCATCTCTGTCGGGGTGTGTCATCCTCGCCCCAGGGGGATGCTCTGTCGGGGTCCGTTGTCTTCGTTACCCGGGGATGTTCTGTCAGGTTCCATGGTCCTCGCCCTCGCAGGGATTATCTGTTGGGGTCCCTCGTCCTCGCCCCTGGAGCAATACACTTTCGGCGTCTATTGTAATCGCACCCGGAGAGATGGTCAGTAGGGATATGTCATACTCGCCCCCGAGAGGATAATCTTGTGGCATCCGTTGCCCTCGTCTCGGGGTGATGCACTGTCGGGGACCATCGTCCTCGCCCTAAAGGGATGATCAGTTGGGGTCTGTCGTCCTCGTCCCCAAGGTGATGCTCTGTCGGGGTCCATCGTCCTCGCCCCAGGGCGATGCTCTGTCGGGCTCCATCGTCCTTGCCCCCGGGGCATTGGTCTGTCAGGGTCCCTCATCTTCGCCCCCGGGGCAATGCTCTATCGGGGTCAGACATCCTCGCCCCTGGAGGGACCATCTGTCAGGGCCCGTCATCCTCGCCACCTTGACGCTGTTCTTTCGGCGCCTGTCGCCTTCGTCCCGGGAGGATGCTCTGTCGGGATCCCTCCTCCTCTCCTTGGGGGATACTCTGTCGGGGTGCGTTGCAGTAGTCCCAGGGGGATCATCTGTTGGAGTCCCTAGTCCTCAACCCGGGAGGATGTTCTCTCAGGGTCCCTCATCCTCGCCCCCAAAGGGATGTTGTCTTGGGGTCCGTCGTTCTCGCCCCGGGGGGATTCTATGTTGCGGTCTCTCATCCTCGGCCCCGGGATGATCTTTCGACATTCGTCGCCCTCGTCCCGGGGCGATGATCTGACGAGGTTCATCATCCCCAAACCGGGAGGATGCTCTGTCAGGGTCCGTCGTCCTCACTCCCTGGGCGATGCTCTGTAGGGGTCCGTCGTCCTCGCCCCGGGAGGATGCCCTGTCTGTGTTCGTTGTCCTCTAACTCGGGAGGATGCTCTGTCGGGCTCCATCGTCCTCGCTCCCGGGGCAATGAGCTGTCTGGCTCCGTCGTCCTCGCTTCGAGGGATCATCTGTCAGGGTCCGTTGTCCTCATCCCTGGGGGGATGATCTGTCGGGCTTCGTCGTCCTCGCAGCGGGGGGATGCTCTGTCAGGTTCCGTCGTCCTTGTCCCGGGGGTGATGTTGTGTCACGGTCCCTCGTCCTCGCCCCTGGAACAATGCTCTGTCAGGGTCCGACGTCCTTGCCCCCGGAACAATGCCCTGTCTGGGTCCGTTGTCCTTGCCTCTACGGGGATCATCGGTCGGGGTCCGTCATCCTCGCCACCTCAATGATGTTTTTTCGGCGTCAGTCGCCCTCAGCCCGAGGCGATGCTCTGTCAAGATCTCTCCTCTTCTCCTTGGGGGGATACTCTGTCGGGGTGCGTTGCAGTCGTCCCAGGGGGATCATCGGTCAGGGTCCCTCGTCCTCGCCCCGGGGGGATGACTTGTCAGGGTCCGTCGTCCTCGTCCGCGGGGGGATGCTCGGTCGCGGTCCCTCGTCCTCGCCCCTGGGAGGATGCTATGTCAGGGACCGTCATCTTTGCCCCGGGGGAGATGCTCTGTCGGGGTCCGTCGTCATCGCACCCGGGAGGATCATTTGTTGGTGTCCATCATCCTCAACCCCGGGGCGATGCTCTGTCGGGGTCCGTCGTCCTCGTCCCCGGGACAATGCTATGTCGGGGTCACTCATCCTCGCCCCGGGGTGATGCTCTGTCAGGGTCCATCGTCTCACTCCGGGGGGATGCTCTGTCTGGCTCCGTCATCCTCGCCCCCGGAACAATGCTCTGTCAGGGTCTGACTTCCTTGCCCCTGGGACAATGCTCTGTCTGGGTCCGACATCCTCGCCTCCTCAACAATGTTTTTTCGGCGTCAGTCGCCCTCGTCCCGAGGCGATGCTCTGTCAGGATCTCTCCTCCTCTCTTTTGGCAGAGACTCTGTCGGGGTGCGTCGCAGTCATCCGAGGGGGATCATCGGTCAGGGTCCGTCGTCCTCACCCCGGGACTGATGCTCTGTCAGGGTGCCTCATCCGCACCCTGAAGGGATGTTCTCTCGGGGTCCGTCGTCCTCGCCCCCGGGGGGATGATCTGTCGGGGTCCATCATCCTCTAACCGGGGGGTTGCTCAGTCTGGGTCTGTCATCTTCGCCCCAGGGGGGATGCTCTGTCGAGGTCCGTTGTTCTCACCCTCAAGGCAGTGCTCTATCGGGGTCCAATGACCTCACTTTGGGGGGATCATTTCTCGGCGTCCGTCGCCCTCATCCATGGGCGATGCTCTGTCGGGGTCCCTCCTCCTCTCCTTGAGGGGAGTCTTTGTCGGGGTCGTCACGGGGGGATCATATCTCAGGGTCCGTCGTTCTCGCTCCGGAGGGATGCACTTTCGCAGTCCCTCGTCCTCGCCCCAGGGATGATGATCTTTCGGCCTCAGTCGCCCTCGTCTCTGGGTGATGATCTGACGGGGTTCATCATCCTTGAACCGGGAGGATTCTCTGTCATGGTCTGTGGTCCTCGCCCCCACTGTGATGCTCTGTCAGGGCCGTCGTCCTCACCCCAGGAGGATGTCTTGTCGGTGTCCGTCGTCCTCAACCCGGGGCAATGCTCTGTCCCAGTCCCTCGTCCTCGCCCTCGGGGCGATGCTCTGTCAGGGTCCATCTCCCTCGCTTCCTGGGGATGTTCTGTCAGGGTCCATCGCCCTCATCCCTGGGCGAGGCTCTGTCAGGGTCGTCGCCTATGTCCCGGAGGGATGCTCTGTGGGGGTCGGTTGTCCTCGCCACCAGTGCAATACACTTTCGGAGTCCGTCGTCGTCGGCCCCGGGGTAATCGTCAGTAGGGATACGCCGTCCTCGCCCCAGAAGGATGCTCTGTCAGGGTCCATCTCCCTCGCTTCCTGGGGATGTTCTGTCAGGGTCCATCGCCCTCATCCCTGGGCGAGGCTCTGTCAGGGTCTGTCGCCCATGTCCCGGGACGATGCTATATGGGAGTCCGTCGTCCTCACCCCCAGGGCAATAAACTTTCAGGGTTCCTTGTCCTCGCCCCCGGGGCGACGCTCTGTAGTGGTCTGTCATCCTTGCCACACCGGGAAGCCCTGTAGGGGTCCGACGTCCTTGGCCCCGGGACAATGCACTGTCGGGGCCCCTCGTCCTTGCCCCGGGAAGATGTTCTGTCAGGGTCGTCGCCTATGTCCCGGAGGGATGCTCTGTGGGGGTCAGTTGTCCTCGCCACCAGTGCAATACACTTTCGGAGTCCGTCGTCGTCGGCCCCGGGGTAATCGTCAGTAGGGATACGCCGTCCTCGCCCCAGAGGGATACTCTGTCAGGGTCCGTCGTCCTCGCCCCCGGGGCGATGCTCTGTCGCGGTCCCTCGTCCTTTCCCGGGGGAGGATGCTCTGGCAGGGTCCGTCGTCCTTGCCCCCGGGGAGATGCTCTGTCTGGGTCCGTCATCGTCGCCCTGGGGTGATGCCCTGTCGGGGTATTTCTGCTTCGCACCCGGGAGGATCATTTGTCAGTGTCCGTCATCCCTCGCCCCCCGTGGACATGATCTGTCGGGGTCCGCTGCCCTCAGCCCCCCGGGCAATACATTTTTGGAGTCCTTCGTCCTCGGCCCCTAGGCGATGGTCAATAGGGATACGTCGTCGTCGCTCCTAGGGAGATGCTCTGTCAGGGTCCGTCGTCCTCGCCCCAAGGGGATGCTCTGTCGTGGTCCCTCGTCCTCGGCTCAGGGAGGATGTTCTGTCAGAGTTAGTCGTCTTCGCACTGGGGGGATGCTCTGTCAGGGTCTGTCCCTCACCCCTGGGGGATGCTCTGTCAGGGTCCGGCCGTCCCTCGTAATCCGGGGGATGCTCTTTCGGGTTTGTCGTCCCTCGCCCCTGGGGGGCATTATCTGTTGGGATCCCTCGTCCTCGCCTCCGGGGCAATACACTTTGGGAGTCCATCATCCTCAACCCCGAGGCAATGGTCTGTCAGGGTTCCTAGTCCTCGCCCTCGGGGTGATGCTCTGTAGGGGTCTGTCTCCCTCGTCTCCCAGGGATGCTCTGTCAGGGACCATCGCCCTCGTCCCAGGGCGATGCTTTGTTGGGGTCCCTCGTCCTCGCCCCACGGGGATGCCCTGTCGGGGTCCAGTGTCCTCGGCCCCGGGGTCCATCTCTGTCGGGGTGTGTCATCCTCGCCCCAGGGGGATGCTCTGTCAGTGTCCGTTGTCCTCGTTACCCGGGGATGCTCTGTCAGGGTCCATCGTCCTCGCCCTCGGGAGGATTATCTGTTGGGGCCTTTCATCCTCGCCCCTGGGGCAATACACTTTCGGCGTCCATTGTCCTTGCTCCCGTGGCAATAGTCTGTAGGGATACGTCATATTCGCCCCCGAGAGGATGATCTTGCGGCGTCCGTCGCCCTCGTCTTGGGGCGATGCTCTGTCGGGGACCCTCGTCCTTGCCCAGGGGAGATGCGTTGTCGGGGTCCATCTTCATCACACCCAGGAGGATCATTTGTCGGTATCCATCGTCCTCGCCCCCAGGGCATTGTTCTGTCGGGGTCCCTCGTCTTCGCCCCCGGGGCAATGCTCTGTCAGGGTTTGTTGCCCTCGCCCCACGGGGATCCCCTGTCGGGGTCCATCGTCCTCGCCCCCGGGGGGATGATCTGTCGGGGTCTGTTGTCCTCGCACCGGGGGGATGCCCTTTCGGGGTTCGTCGTCATCGCACCCGGGAGGATCATTTGTCAGTGTCCATTGTCCTCAACCCCAGGGTAATGATCTGTCGGAGTCCCTCGTCCTCGCCCTCGGCGCGATGATCTGTAGGAGTCTGTCATCCTCGCCCCACGAGGATGCCCTGTCGGGGTCCGTTGTCCTCGCCCCCGGGGCGATGCTCTGTTGGGGTCCCTCATCCTCCCCCCGGGACGATGCTCTGTCGGAGACTCTCGTCCTCACCCCGGGATGATGATCTGTCAGGGTCCGTCTCCCTAGTCTGGGGCGATGCTCTGTTGAGGTCCGTTGTCCTCGCCCCAATGTGATGCTCTGTCGGGCTCTGTCGTCCTCGCCCTCGGGGGCATGTTCTGTCGCGGTCCGTCGTCCTTGTCCCCGGGGCAATGCTCTGCCGGGGTCCGACGTCCTCACCTTGGGGAGATCATCTGTCGGCATCCGTCATCCTCGCCAGCTCGACAATGTTCTTTCGGCGTCCGTTGCCCTCGTCCCGGGGCGATGCTCTGTCGGGATCCCTCCTCCTCTCCTTGGGGGGATACTCTCTCATATTGGGGCGATACTGTGCTGGGGTCCATCATCCTTGCAGCGGGTGGATGCCCTGTCATGGTCCGCTGTTCTTGGCCATGTGGCGATGCCCTGTCGGCATCTGTTGTCATCGCCCCGGGGCAATGTTCTGTTGGGGTCCGTCGTCCTCGTCCCCGGGGGGATGCCCTGTCGCAGTCTGTCATCATCACACCCGGTACAATCATCTGTCGGTGTCCATCGTACTCACCCCAGGGGCAATGATCTGTTAGGGTCCCTCGTCCTTGCCCCTGGGGCGATGATCTGTCAGGGTCCGTTGCACTCATCCCGGGGGGATGCTCTGTCGGGGTACGTCTTCCTCGCCCCCAGGGGGATTATCTGTCGAGGTCCCTCGTCCTCGCCCCCAAGGCAATACACTTCCGGGATCTGTCGTCCTCGCTCCCGGGGTGATGGTCAGTAGGGATACGTTGTCCTCGCCCCAGTAGGATCCTCTGTCGAGGTCAGTCGTCCTCGTCCCCGGGAGGATGATCTTTTGGCGTCCGTCGCCCTCATCCCAGGGGGATGTTCTGTCGAGGTCCACCGTCTTGGCACCGGGGAGATGCTCTGTCAGGGTCCGTCGTCCTCGCCCCAGGGGCATGCCCTGTAGGGTCTTTCATCTTCAAGCCCGGGAGGATCATCTGTCAGTGTTCGTCATTTTCACCTCCAGGGACATGCTCTGTCGGGGTCTCTCGTCCTCGCCCCCGGGGCAATACTCTTTCGGAGTCCGTCGTCCCTCGGCCCCGGGTTATGGTCAGTAGGGATACGTCGTCCCTCGCCTCAGTGGTATGCTCTGTCGGGTCCGTCGTCATCGCTCCCGGGAGGATCATCTGTCGGTGTCCGTTGTACTCAACCTCGGGGCAATGCTCTGTCGGGGTCCGTCGTCCTCTCCCCTGGGGCAATGCTCTGCCACCCTCATCCCCGGGGCGATGCTCTTTTGGGGTTTGTCGTCCCTCGCCCCCCGGGGCAATACAGTTTCGGAGTCCGTCGTCCTCGCCCACGGGGCGATAGTCAGTAAGGATATGTCGTCCTCGCCCCAGTGGGATGCTCTGTGGAGGTCCCTCGTCCTCGCCCCCGGGAGAATGATCTTTCAGCGTCCGTCTACCTCGTCCCGGTGGGATGTTCTGACAGGGTCCACCTTCTTCGCACCGGGGGGGATGCTGTGTCAGGGTCCATCTTCCAAGCCCTTAGAAAATGCTCAGTCGCTGTCCCTCGTCCTCATCCCTGGGAGGATGATTTTTTGGCATCTGTTGCCCTCGTCCAAAAACGATGATCTGTCAGGGTCCATTGTCCTCGAATCGGGGCGATGAGCGGTTGGGGTCTGTCATCTTCGAACCGGGGGGATGCTCTGTCTGGGTCCGTCTTCCTCGCCCCCAAGGGGATTATTTGTCGAGGTCCCTCGTCCTTGCCCCCGGGGCAATACACTTCTGGGATCCGTCGTCCTCGCTCCCGGGGCGATGGGCAGTAAGGATATGGCATACTCGCCTCCGGGAAGATTATCTTACGGAGTCCGTCATTCTCGTTCCGAGGCAATGCTCTGTCGGGGAGTCCTCGCTCCGGAGGGATGCTCTGTCGGGGTGTGTCGTCCTTGCCCCACGGGGATGCCCTGTCGGGGTCTGTCGTCCTCGCCCCCGAGGGGATGATCTGTCGGGGTCTGCTGTCCCCGCAATGGTGGGATGCCTTGTCGGGGTCCGTCGTCATCGCACCCGTGAGGATCATTTGTTGGTGTCCGTCGTCCTCAACCCCGGGGCGATGCTCTGTCAGGGTTCCTCTTCCTCGTCCTCGAGGCGGTGCTCTGTCAGGGTCCGTCTCCCTCACCTCCCGGGGATGCTCTGTCAGGGTCCATTGCCCTCGTCCCAGAGCGATGACCTGTAGGCGTCTGTCGTGCTCGCCCCACGGAGATGCCCTGTCAGTGTCCGACGTCCTGGGCCACAGGAGGATCTTTTCTCGGTGTCCGTCGTCCTCAACCCCGGGGCGATGCTCTGTCAGGGTTCCTCCTCCTCATCCTCGAGGCCGTGCTCTGTCAGGGTCCGTCTCCCTCGCCTCCCGGGGATGCTCTGTCAGGGTCCATCGCCCTCGTCCCAGAGCGATGACCTGTAGGCGTCTGTCGTTCTCGCCCCACAGGGATGCCCTGACGGGGTCCGACGTCCTCGCTCCCAGGGCGATAGTCAGTAGGGATACGTCCTACTCGCCCCCGAGAGGATGATCTTTTGGCGTCCGCCGCCCTCGTCCCGGAAAGATGCTGTGTCAGGGTTCATCGTCCTCACCCTGGGGGGATGCCGAATCGAGGTCCTTCGTCATCGCACCCGGGAGGATCATGTGTCGGTGTCAGTCGTTTTCGCCCCCGGGGCGATGTTCTGCAGGGGTCCCTCGTCCTTGCCCCCGGGGTGATGTTCAGTAGAGATACGTTGTCCTCGCCTCCAGAGGGATGCTCTTTCGGGGTCCGTCGTCATCGCCGTTGGGGAGATGATCTCTCGGTGTCCCTCGTCCTCGCCCCCGGGGCAATACACTTTAAGGGTCCGTTGTCCTCGCTCCTGGGGCGATGGTGAGAAGGGATACGTCATACTCGCCCCCGAGAGGATGATCTTGCGGCGTCCGTCGCCCTCGTCACGGTGCGATGCTCTGTCAAGGACCCTCGTCCTCGCCCCGAAGGGATGCTCTGTTGGGATCTGTCGTCCTCGCCCTACGGGGATGCTCTGACAGGGTCTGTCGTCCTTGCCCTCGAGGGGATGCTCTGTCGGGGTCCGTTGTCCTAGCCCCCAGGGCAATACACTTTCAGGGCCCGTTGTCCTCGCCCACGGGGCGATGCTCTGTAAGGGTCTGTCGTCCTCGCCCCACGGTGGATGCTCTGTCAGGGTCCGACATCCTAGGCCCCGGGACGATGCTTTGTCGGGGTGTTTCGTCCTCACCCCGGGGGGATGCTCTGTCGGGGTCCGTTGTCCTCATTACTCGGCGATGCTCTGTCAGTGTCCGTCGTCCTCGCCCTCAGGGGGATGATCTGTTGGGGTCCCTCGTCCTCGTCCTTGGGGCAATACACTTTCGGGGTTCGTCGTCCTCGCTGCCGGGGCGATGGTCAGTAGGGATACGTCATACTCGCCCCCGAGAGGATGATCTTGCGGCGTCCGTGGTCCTCGTCCCAGAGGATGTTCTGTCAGGGTCCCTCGTCTTCGCACTGGGGGCATGCTCCGTCAGGGTCCATCGTCCTTGCCTTGGGGGGATCATCTGCCGGGGTCCGTTGTCCTCTTCCCCGGGTGGATGATCTTTCGGGGTTCGTCACCGTAGCTCCCGGGGGGATGCTCTGTCGGGGTCTGTTGCCCTCGCTTCCTGAGGGATGATTTGTTGGGGTCCCTCCTCCTCCTCTCTGTTGGGTACTCTGTCTGGGTCCGTCGCCCCAGGGGGATGCTCTGTCGGTGTCCGTTAACCTGGCGCCCGGGGGGATGATCTGTCGGTGTCCGTCGTCCTCGCCCTGGGGCGGTGCTCTCTCGGTGTCCACCCTCTTCACCACGAGGGAGGATCAGGGTGCCTCGTCGTCTCCATCCTTTCTGTGTGTGGATGGTGGGGTTGGTCAGGACATCTCCGCCCGCTTCCCAGTACTGGGGAAGGGTCCGGGTGGTCTCAGTGCTTACCTTGGGGTGAGTGGGGATGGTCTCCCTGGAGCGGAGCAGTCTCTGGTGGGGTCTCCACGCCCTTAGTTGCCGCTCCTTCAATATAGGGGGTCAGGATCGTCTCCGCCCTCGTTTTTTGTGGGGATGAGTGGTCAGGTCATGTCCATCCTCCTTCTCTAAAACACAGAGGGCACGGGTGGTCTCTGTCCACCTCATCTTTGACAGGCTGGGGGCACCTGCTCGTTCCGGGGGAGCACCGAATAGTGCTGGGGAGCGGGGTCTCCGTCGTCCTCGCCCCAAGGTGACGCTCTGTCAGGGTCTGTCGTCTTCGCCCCATGTCCATCGTCCTGGCCCCCGGGGAGATGCACCAAGCCCCGCCCCTTTCAGGCACAGCCAATAAGAGCCCAGGAACAGCGTGGGGGCGGAGCACCCAGCGTTGCTCATTGTGATGACACAAAGAGGAGGCGTGGCCACGGCGTGACCGAGCATTCTGATTGGTCGGAGAGAGAAAGAGCATAAAAGGGGCGTGGCTCGGGCCCGGTGGGGGAAGGACAGATGTGAGGGCGTGGTAAGGGCTGGGCCGGGGTAACACCGAGATTTTGGGAGCAGCTCTGGGCACTCACGGTCCCTCCACAGCTCTCCTGGGCCCCTTCCGGCACTGCAAGAAACAGAGGAAGTGGTCTGTGAGTGTACCTACCCCATTCCAAGGGTCGACAAGTGTCGACAGCGTGACGAGACGTTGCAACACTTATGGCTACAAGGTCTTTTCAGGATTTATTCACCAATAACACACTGCCAACAAAGAGATTTATGTTTTTAATGCAATACTAAAATTTTGTCTAATTGCAGTGTGAACTTTCTTAGCCAATCCTGTTCTGGCACACAGATCTAGTCTAAGACTTTTGTCACATCTGCGACTAATTTTATTCTTCTTTTTATCATAAAATCTACAGCTGAACTTTTCTCACCTAAATACATCTCTGCTTTAATCTACATTTTTGCTTCTAGCACCTAAGTTGGAAGCATTTCCTGAGGCCTCCGGTCAAATCCTGTGTTCTTTTCTAGACTTTGATTGACAGGCCCAATGTCGAGAGAATTCCTTGCATTTTGAATTCCAACAGAATCTCACAGACCCGAGGCTCTCTTGTGACACAGTAGGGCCTGGTGGAACCAAGGGCAGCGTTGTGACACCCCAGAACCGCACGGAACTGAGCGTCCATCGTGACACAGCGGGGCCTGGGGAAAGGAAATCTCACTGCCAAAGCATTTCTGGCTGATAAAAGTTTGATTTGGGCCAGTTTTATCTGGGCCAACACCCAGGGATGCTCGAGGGTCTCCATCCCTCTGGGCCTGGGAAATGCTCGAGGTGGCCGGGGGGGTTTCTGTCCCTCTCCCTTGAGAGTGGGGTCTTCATCCCTCTGGGGACATCGCAGGGTCTCTGTCCCTCTCACCCGAGGATGAGCGCCTCGAGCATCCCTCGGTGTGACACGGCCAGCGAGCCCCACCCCTGAGCATCCCCCGGTGTGACATGGCCAGAGACCCCCAGCCCTGAGCATCCCCCGATTTTGGGAGTGCGCTGTGCTCTCCATCCACCTTACCTTTGGCAGGCTGTGCTGTCTTTGTCACCTTTTGGCGGGGAGGGGAAAGCGCTGTCGGTGTCCGTCGTCCTTGCCCCCGGGGGGAGGCCCACCCCCTGTCCTGGGGTGACGTTGCAGTGCTTTATATCCACAATCGTGTGCTGCTCATGCCTGGAGGGTTTGTTTTGTCTAGCTAGACAATGCCCCTCCCCATCGGTGAGCTGCTGCCGCTGTGCTGCTTGCAAGCTGCTGCCCCCTCTCCCGCCCTGCGCGGCTCGGCCGCTTTTAGCTGCTTCTGCTTGCTTAGCTGCTGCTTCTGCCCCCCACTTTGCTTAGGCTGCTTCGTTTTATTTTTCCTTCCCTTATTAGCTAGGAATACCACGTGAACCTGATCCTGGACGACCTGGAACATCAAGAAACGCCGGGCGCCTGCTTGTGAAAAGAAATACACGTTTCTGCCATCCCCGGCACCGGAGACGTCCTGAGGCTGTACATCCACTCGGACGGGTGAAGTTTGCTGCGTCACCCGTGGCTGGTTTTTTCTTGCGTTGGGGCGAGATTTTTCTGTGTGTTTGCTAAATAAACAAGTTTTTTCGACTATTTCTCTGAGGAAACTCTTCCCGAAGCCAGTGGTGTGAGGGGGAAGAGTTTGGAGAGTTTGTTGCTTAAGGGGTTCCTTTTGGAGATCCTTTTCCTAATTTGCCCTAAACCAAGACATGCCCGTATATGCCCTCACCCCGGGGGATGCTCTGTCTGTGTCCGCGGTTGCCCCGGGGCGATGATCTGCCGTTGTCCACCCTTCTCACCCATGGGGCAACGTTCTGTCGGGTTCCGTCATCCTCGGCCCCGCAGCGATGCTCTTTTGGGGTCCATCGTTTTCGGCCCCGGGGCGATCGTCAGTAGGGATACGTCGTCCTCGCCCCAGTGGGATGCTCTGTCGGGGTCCATCATCCTCGCCCCTGGGAGTATGATCTTTTGGCGTCCGTCGCCCTCGTCCCAAGGGGATGTTCTGTCGGGGTCCGTCATCCTCGCACCGGGGGATACTCTGTCAGGGTCCATCATCTTTGCCCCCGTGGGAGATGCTCTGTGGGAGTCCGTCGTCCTCACCCCGGGGGAATGCCCTGTACGGGTCTTTCGTCATCGCACCCGGGAAGATCAACTGTCGGGGTCCGTCGTCCTCGCCCTTGGGGTCATGATCTGTCGGGGTCCCTCATCCTCGCCAACGGAAGGATGATCTTTTGGCTTCTGTCGCCGTCGTCCTAGGGAGATGCTCTGTCAGGGACCGTCGTCCTCGCACCAGGGGGATGATCGGTAAAGGTCTGTGGTCCTCACCCCTGGGGCGATGCTCTGTCGGGGTCCATCATCCTCGCCCTGGGTGGATGCCCTGTCGGGGTCCGTCATCATCGCACCCGGGAGGATCATGTGTCACTGAATGTCGTTCTTGCTCCCTGGGCGATGCTCTGTCGGGGTCCCTCATCCTCGCCCCTGGGGGGATGGTCAGTAGGGATACGTCGTCCTCACCCCCAGGGGGATGCTCTTTCGGGGTCAGTCGTCCTCGCCCCTAGGAGCATGATCTGTCGCGGTCCCTCGTCCTCGCCCCCGGGGCAATACACTTTCAGAGTCCGTCATCCTCGGCCCCAGGCTGATGGTCAGTAAGGATACGTCGTCCTCGCCCCAGTGGGATGCTCTGTCGGCGTCCGTCTTCTTCGCCCCTTGGGGGATGTTCCGTCGGGCTCCGTCGTCTTTGCACTTGGGGGGTGCTCTGTCGGGGTCCCTCGTCCTCGCCCTGGGGGGCATGTTATGTTGGGGTCCCTCGTCCTCGCCCCTGGGGCAATACACTTTCGGACTCCAATGTCCTCGGCACTGGGGCGATGGTCGATACGTCCAGTAGGGACGTCATTAGGTATACGTCGTCCGGGCCCTGGGGGAAGCTCTCGGGGTCCCTCGTCATCGCACCCAGGAGGATCATGTGTCGGTGTCCGTCGTCCTCGCCCCTGGGGTGATGCTCTGTCGGGCTCCCTCGTCCTCGCCCCCGGAAGATGATCTATCAGGGGCCGTCGCCCTCGAGCCGGGGCGATGCTCTATTGGGGTCCGTCGTCTTCGCACCGGGGGGATGCTCTGTCAGGGTCCGATGTTTTTGGCTCTGAGGCGATGGTCAGTAGGGATACGACCTCCTCGCACCCGCGGGGATGCTCTGTTGGGGTCCATCGTCCTCGCCCCCGGGGAAATACACTTTTGGAGTCCATCGTCCTCAGCCCCAGGGTGATGGTCAGTAGGGATACGTCATACTCACCCCCGAGAGGATGATCTTGCAGCGTCCGTCGCCCTCATCCCAGGCCGATGCTCTATCGGAGACCCTCGTTTTCGTCCCTGGGGCGATGCCCTGTCAGGGTCCGTTGTCATCACACCCGGGAGGATCATTTGTCGGTGTTCGTCGTCCTTAACCCCGGGGCAATGCTCTGTCGTGGTCCCTCGTGCCCGCCCCCGGGCCGATGCTCTGTCGGAGTCTGTTGTCCTCGCCCCACGGGGATGCCCTGTCACGGTCCGTCGTCCTCGCCCCCGAGGGGATGATGTGTCGGGGTCTGTCGTCCTAGCACCGGGGGGATGCCCTGTAGGGGTCTTTCATCATCGCACCCGCGAGGATCATTTTTCGGTGTCCGTCGTCCTCAACCCCAGGGCAATGCTCTGTCAGGCTCCCTCGTCCTCGCCCACGGGGCAATACACTTTCGGGTTCCATTGTCCTCACCCCCGGGACGATGCTCTGTAGGGGTCCGTCGTCCTAACCCCCGGGACGATGTTCTGTCGGGGTCTCTCCTCGCCGCGGGAAGATGATCTGTCAGGGTCCGTCGCCCTCGTCCCGAAAGGCTGCTCTGTCGGATTCCGTCGTCCTCGCACCAGGGGGATGATCTGTCGGGGTCCGTCGTCCTCGCACCGGGGGGATGCTTTGTTGGGGTCAGTCAAAATCGCACCAAGGAGGATCATTTGTCCGTGTCCGTCATCCTCCACCCCGGGGCAATGCTCTGTCGTGGTCCCTCGTGCCCGCCCCCGGGCCGATGCTCTGTCGGAGTCTGTTGTCCTCGCCCCACGGGGATGCCCTGTCACGGTCCGTCGTCCTCGCCCCCGAGGGGATGATGTGTCGGGGTCTGTCGTCCTAGCACCGGGGGGATGCCCTGTAGGGGTCTTTCATCATCGCACCCGCGAGGATCATTTTTCGGTGTCCGTCGTCCTCAACCCCAGGGCAATGCTCTGTCAGGCTCCCTCGTCCTCGCCCACGGGGCAATACACTTTCGGGTTCCATTGTCCTCACCCCCGGGACGATGCTCTGTAGGGGTCCGTCGTCCTAACCCCCGGGACGATGTTCTGTCGGGGTCTCTCCTCGCCGCGGGAAGATGATCTGTCAGGGTCCGTCGCCCTCGTCCCGAAAGGCTGCTCTGTCGGATTCCGTCGTCCTCGCACCAGGGGGATGATCTGTCGGGGTCCGTCGTCCTCGCACCGGGGGGATGCTTTGTTGGGGTCAGTCAAAATCGCACCAAGGAGGATCATTTGTCCGTGTCCGTCATCCTCCACCCCGGGGTAATGCTCTGTCAGTGTCCCTCATCCTCGCCCTCGGGGCGATGCTCTGTCAGGGTCCGTCTTCCTCGTCGTCGGGGGATGCTCTGTCAGGGTCCATCGCCCTCGTCCCAGGGCGATGCTCTGGCAGGGTCCATCGCCCTCGTACCACGGCGATGCTCCGTAGGGCTCTTTCGTCCTTGCCCCACGGGTATGACCTGTCGGGGTCCGACATCTTCGGCCCCGGGGCAACGCTCTGTCAGGGTCTGTCGTCCTCACCGCTGGGGGGATGATCTGTCGAGGTCCCTTGTCCTCGACCCCGGGGCAATCCATTTGCCGGATTCGTCGTACTCACTCCCAGGGCAATGGTCAGTAGGCATATGGCATACTCGCCCCCAGGAAAATGATCTTACGGCGTCTGTCGCTCTCGTACCAGGGCAATGCTCTGTCAAGGACTGTAGTCCTCACCCCGGAGGGATGCTCTGTCGGGGTCTGTCATCCTCACCCCAGGGGGATGCACTGTTGGGGCCTGTCGTCCTCGCACCGGGGGGATGCCTTCTCGGGGACCGTCGTCATCGCACCCGGGAGGATCATTTCTCGGTGTCCATCGTCCTCAACCCCGGGGCAATACTCTGTCAGGGTCCCTCGTCCTCGCCATTGGGGCGATGCTCTGTCAGGGTCCGTCACCCTCGTCTTCCAGGGATGCTCTGTAGGCGTCTGTCGTCATTGCCCCACGGGGATGCCCTGTCAGGGTACGATGTTATCAGCTCCAGGGCGATGCTCTGTCAGGGTCCGTCATCCTCGCCCCGGGGGGATGCTCTGTTGGGGTCCGTTGTCCTCATTACCCGGGAGGATCATTTGTCGGTGTCCGTCAACCTAAACCCCAGGGCAATACTTGGTCAGGGTCCCTCGTCCTCACCCCCAGGTCGATGCTCTGTCAGGGTCTGTCGTCCTCGCCCCACGGGGATGCCCTGTCAGGGTCCGTTGTTCTCGTTACCTGCGAGGATCATTTGTCGGTGTCCGTCGTCCTCAACCCCAGGGCAATGCTCGGTGAGGGTCCCTCGTCCTCACCCCCTAGTGGATGATCTTTCAGGGTCTGCCGTCCTCGAACCGGGGGGATGCCCTGTTGGGGTCCGTCATCATCGCACCCTGGAGGATCATTTATCGGTGTCCGTCTTCCTCAACCCCAGGACAATGCTCTGTAGGGGTCTGTTGTCCTCGCCCCACGGGGATGACGTGTCGGGGTCCCTCGTTCTCGCCACCGGGGCGATGCTCTGTCGGGGTCTGTCATCCTCGCCCCACGGGGATGCCCTTTCAGGGTCCATCGTGCTCGCCCCTGGGGGGATGATCTGTCTGAATTTGTTGTCCTCGCATCGGTGGGATGCATTGTTACGGTCCGTCATCATCGCACCCAGGAGGATCATTTATCAGTGTCCGTCTTCCTTAACCCCGGGGCAATGATCTGTCGGGGTCCCTCGTCCTCGCCCTTGGGGCGATGCTTTGTCAGAGTCCGTCTCCCTCGTCTCCTGGGGATGCTCTGTATGGGTCTGTCGTCCTCGCCCCACGGGGGTGCCCTGTCAGGGTCCGACGTCCTTGGCCCCGGGACGATGCTCTGTCGGGAATGTGTCGTCCACGCCCCGAAGGGGTTTGCTCTGTCAGAGTCCATTGTCCTCGTAACCCCGGGATGCTCTGTCGGGGTCCGTCGTCCTCGCCCCGGGGGGATGCCCTGTCGGCGTCCGTCGTCATCGCACCTGAAAGGATCATCTGTCCGTGACCATCGTCCTCATCCCGAAAGCAATGCCCTGTCGCGGTCCCTCGTCCTCGCCCCGGGAAGATGATCTGTCAGGGTCCGTCGCCCTCGTCCCCATGAGGATAATCTTTCAGAATCTGTCGCCCTCATCCTGGGGGGATGCTCTCTCGGGGTCCCTCGTTCACGCCCTAGGGGGGATGCTCTGTCTGGGTCCCTCGTCCTCGCCCCGGGTCAATGCAATGTCGGGGTTTGTCGTCCTCGCCCCCAAGGGTATGCTCTTTCAAGGTCCGTCATCTTCGCTCCGGAGGGATGCTCTGTCGGGGTCCAACGTCCTCAGCCCCGGGGCGATGCTCTGTCGTGGTGTGTCATCCTCGCCGCAGGGAGATGCTCTGTCGGGGTCCTTCGTGCTCGCCCCACAGGGATGCACTGTCGGGGTCTGTCGTCCTCGCACTGGGGGCATGACTTGTCGGGGTCCGTAGTCATCGCATCATCGCACCCGGACGGATCATTTGTCGGAGTCAGTCTCCTCCACCCCGGGGCAATGCTCTGTCGGGGTCCCTCGTCCTCGCCCTCATGGCGATGCTCTGTCAGGGTCCGTCTCCCTCGTCTCCCGAGGATGCTCTGTCAGGATCCATCGTCCTCGTCCCAGGGCGATGCTCTGTCGGGGTCTGTCGTCCTCGCAGCCAGGTGGATCATTTGTCGGTGTCCGTCGTCCTTAACCCCGTAGCATTTCTCTGTCGGGGTCCCTCGTCCTCTCCCCCGGGGTGATGCTCTGTCAGGGTCCGTCATTGTCGCCCCATGGGGAAGGCCTGTCTGGGTCCATTGTCCTCGTTACCCGGGAGGATCATTTGTCGGTGTCCATCGTCCTCGCCCCCGGGGGATGATCTGTCGGGGTCTGTCGTCCTCGTACCGGGGGGATGCCTTGTCGACGTCCGTTGTCATCGCTCCCGGAAGGATCAATTATCGGTGTCCGTCGTCCTCAATCCCGGGGCAATGCTCTGTCGGGGTCTGTCGTCCTCGTCCCCGGGACAATACACTTTCAGGGTCTGTTATCCTCGCCCCCGGGGCGATGGTCAGTAGGGATACGTCGTCCTCGCCCCAAGTGGGATGCTTTGTCGGGGTCACTCATCCTCGCCCCCAGTAGGATGATCTTTCTGCGTCCGTCACCCTCATCCCGGGAGAATGTCCTGTTGGGGTCTGTCGTCCTTGTCCCCCGAGAATGCTCTGTCGGGGTCCGTCGTCCTCGCCCCCGGGGGGATGACCTGTCTGGGTCTTTCGTCATCGCACCCGGGAGGATCATCTCTTGGTGACCGTCGTCCTCATGCCCCGGGCCAAAGCTCTGTCGGGGTCTCTCGTCCTCGCCCCGGGAAGATGATCTGTCAGGGTCCGTCGTCATCGCCCCGGGGGGATGCTTTGTCGGGGTCTGTCGTCCTCAGTACCCGGGGCTGCTCTGTCAGGGTCCATCATCCTCGCCCTCGGTGGGATGATCTGCGGGGTCTCTCGTCCTCGCCCCTGGGGCAACACACTTTCGGGGTCTGTCATCCTCGCTCCTGGGGCGATGATCAGTACAGATAAGTCATCCTCGCCCCCAGGAGGATGAACTTGCGGCGTCCGTCACCCTCATCCCGGGGCGATGCTCTGTCAGGCTCTCTCGTCCTTGCCCCGGGGGGATGCTCTGTCAAGGTCCGTCGTCCTCGCCCCGGAAGGATGATCTGTCGGGGTCCGTCGTCCTCGCCCTTGGGGTGATGTTCAGCAGGGATACGTTGTCGTCGCCCCTGGTGGAGGCTCTGTCAGGATACGTCATCCTCGCCCCCGGGAGGATGATCTTTGGGCATCCGTCGCCCTCGTCCCATAGCGATGCTCTGTCGGGATGCACCGTCCTCGACCCTGGGGGATGCTCTGTCAGGGTCCGTCATCCTCGCACCAGGGGGATGCTCTGTAAGGGTCCGTCGTCCTCGGCCCTGGGGGGGATCATCTCTCGGGGTCCCTGTCCTCGCCCCATGGGCAATACACTTTTGAGATCCGTCGTCCTCGCCCCCGGAGTGATGGTCAGTAGGGATACGACGTCCTCGCCCCAGGGGGAGGCTCTATTGGGGTCCCTCGTTCTCGCCTCGGGAAGGATGACGTATCGGCGTCCGTCACCCTCGACCCGGAGGGATGCTCTGTCGGGGTTTGTCGTCCTCGCACCAGGGGGATAATCGGTCTAGGTCCACCATCCTCGCCCCCGGGGCGATGCTCTGTGGGGGTCCACCGTCCTTGCCCCGAGGGGATGTGTTGTAATTCAATAAATGAGGTGAAAGGAATGAATCAGCAAACCTGGCCACCTCCTTCCAGCTAGTTCTCGGTTCATGTCCTCCTTCCTGTCCTGTGACCTTTCCCTGTGACCTTGTACCCTACCAGGAGTTCCTGTATCCTGATCCTATCCCCCTGTATCCTTATCCCATTGGCTGCTAGCCAAAGCCACTCCCCATTCCCTCTCCTGAATACAGAGGTCCCAGGAGGGATCTCGCTCTTTCCTCCTTCTGGCCATGCCATTGCCTTAGAATAAAGCTGAGAAAAGAAAGAGCCTCTTTTGTAATCCTTTTCCATCCATGCTAAGATACTTTGTCCCATCTTAAGTAATTAGGAAAAAGACAAAGTAGCATTATAGCAGTTGGCGCCTGGCTGTTGGGCTTGATTTTGGACCCCATTTTGCCTGAAGTCCCAGTTTTAGGACTTTTAAGGCGTGTTGGGTTGATCAACTACCTCCGTGGTTGGAGCTGTTTTTCCCAGCTCCGGGCGCCAGAGGGTGAGGCAGACAACTTTTTCTCGGACTAGGAGAAGCCATTTCTGGATCAGAACTTTTGAAGAGTTACTGGCGAGACCGCGCTCCGTCTGAGAAAGGTAACCCCACGTTAGCCCCTAAAAACAGGGGAGGGGGCTTTTTAGACGGATTAGCTCAGACTCGTGGGGGGAGGTTTGTACCCCGCGGGTGGCAGCGCCAGCAGTTCCAGCTTGGAGCGGGGAGCACGTGGGCGGTGTTGCACAGTCCCGCCTAACAGTACACATGCTCAGCCAGCTCTGCCTGGCGTGTGTTGCGTTATTGGCCTACGCACAGGGGCCAGGGCTTTCCCTGAAGTGGGATTCCCCCGGGACCGTCTTGTGTGGCCATTACAGGTAACCACGTGTAGTAATGAAGCCCAGCACCCCCACCTGGGTTTTGCAAACGGACTGCTATTGTGTAACTTTTCTGCGAAAGACAGGGAATTGTACATTTTGTTTTTATAACATCGAAATGGGGGGAATGTTTCAGCACAACAAAAGAGTATTATTTCTCAGCTTAAAGAAATGTTAGATGCACAGCATGTTGTAATTGCTAAGAAACAGATTGGAAAGTTTGTTAGCTGGTTGTCTCGAGAAGTTATGGAATTTGAAAAGCAAAATATCAAATCTATTTTATTTTGGGACAGTGTTGGAGATTTATTAACTTCTAAAATACAGAAAGGCGATACCACTGTTGCTTTATTTTCGCCTATATTTTTAAATATTCACAAACAATTATCACAATTAGAGAACAAAAATCAACTACAGGAAAATTCTTTACAACCGTCTTTACCTAATTCGGAACCTCCTGTCCCTGAATTAAAAGAGAAATCAGAAATACGTCAAGAAACTGCTAATACTAAAAATCCACCAAAATACACAGAATTCCAATCTCCTGAACAATTTGCTACAAACTTACCATTGTACCCCCCTCTGTCAGTATTGCCGTCTGAGCAATCTAATTTAGAAAATCGCCCTTCTTGAGTGCAAGGGGAAAAACCTGTAGTAAATTCTAATACTATGCCTTTTTCTTCCAATAATCCGTTCCTGCATCCACCTCCCATTTCTGCTCAATATCTTCCTGGCTATGTTAACCCATTTTTCCAAGCTATACCGCTTTCTAATGCTTTTTCTAACACCAGGACACAGAACAATGGGAGCTCCGAGAGTGCTGAGGGTGGGGGAGGGGAAGCACGTGTCTCAGGTACACAGGCAAAGTCCAGAGAGGCACAGAAACAATTAACCCCTAACTCACTGATTAACCCTGAATCTCATCAGGTTTTTGAAGCAGCACCGGTTGTTTATTTAGGTAGAAAGAATGGTAAAAGAAGCTACCAACCATTACCATACCAAGATAAAAAAGAAATTTGCAAGGTACAAAGGGAATTTGGGAGGCAAAGTGCAATATTTCAGGGTATGATGAGAGCAACTTTTACATCAAATGAACTAGTTCCGCATGATTTAAAAGACCTTTTCAGGTGTTTGCTGATCCCAGCTGAATATGAATTATGGTTTAATATTTGGAAACGTTCTTTAAGCAGTCTTTTAACAGAGCTTCACAAAAAACCCTGAACATTCCAAAGATTCGGACGATAATGAAATTACATTAGATCATTTATGTGGGGAGGGGGAAATACATTGCCCTGAAAAGCAAACTCGGTTATTGTCTAAATTTATTTGGATAAAGTTTGTGAGGTAGCTGAACAGGCTTTTATCAAATTGCCAACAGTTGAAGTAGCTACTAGTTATGTTAATATTAAACAATATTCTTCTGAGAATTTTTTGAGCTTTATAGACCGTTTGTAGACACAGGTGGAACGCCAGGTACAGAATCCAGCCATGCAGGCAGAACTGATTAAGGAATTAGCAGAGAAAAACGCCAATGAAGCCTGTCGCAGAGTTATTCTAAGCCTGCCCCTGTACCCAGAACCAACCCTAGCACAGATGATTGAAGCCTGCACCCGAAAAGAAGAATTGTTCAGTGCTCCTGAGAGGACCCCAAGTCCAACACCTCCTAAGCCTCCAGCACCTGATCCACCACAGATGAAGAAGCCGCAGTTATCGTCGCAGCAGCTGAAGAAGATCACCTGTTTCCAGTGTCAGCACAAGGACATTTTGCTAGGGACTGTCGTCAAAACAGGAAACAGAATAAAATCAACAAACAAAAAAACTAGAACTGAGGCACGGGCCTGCCATAAACACCGTAGAGCTCCAGGATATAAATTCTGCAGGCTATACTGTAGCAAAAGCCTCTCTCTTAAAAGCAAAGGGGGAGGATGGGATGGACAATGTGGGTATAATAGATAATGTAAATGTTAAATGTTCTCTTAACAAAATCAGGCAGTTCTGTGGCCGTATTAGGCTACAAACTACCAAAGGTTTTCATTTCAGATCTGCTGAGTGGACCATCATTACAGTGGACATCTCGAGTCCTTTAACTGATATGACGGTTTGCCACATGGAGAGTGAGTATTTTGTTGTGGGAGACACAGCACACACACCCTCAGAAATTGAAATAGCTCCTATGATCATTAAGGGGAAAATATCTGGTGTTATCATATTAGCTCGTTGTCCATAAGCACCTTTCTATTTGTGTGAGGGGCAAGTACTGGCCCAAGCTTTTCCTATTCCAGCAAATATCACAGCAGATAATAAGTCACCAGAGGTTTACTGGGCAGAGACAGTGAAAGAGGAAAAGCCTTCTCTCTAGCATGCAACATGACACATGGATCAGATCATCTACATGTGAAGGATGTTCTGGATACAGGCTCAGATGTAACCATTATACCTGAAAAGATGTGGCCTTCACACTGGGAATTGCAACCTGTTGCAGGGCAAATTCAGGGTATAGGACGAGGTAAATTGGCACAAATATCAAAACGCATTGTACAAATTGAGGGACCGGACGGCAAATTGGCCAGTGTTCATCCGTTTGTAATAGATTACAAGTGTCCCTTGTGGGGGAGAGATTCCATGTCACAATGGGGAGTTAAAATGATAATTCCAAAAACTCCTCAGGATTTTTAGAAGCGGCCACCGTGGAGTGCCGGGTCCAGAAGCTAACATGGCTAAGTGACACACCTATCTGGACAACACAGTGGCTGTTAAGAAAGGAAAAGTTACAGGCACTTGAAAAACTTGTAGATGAACAATTGGCGAAAAATCATATAGAAGAAACAACAAGCCCCTGGAATTCTCCAATTTTTGTAATAAAAAAACCAAAAACAGACAAATGGAGATTATTACATGACCTTAGGAGAATAAATAAAGTAATGCAAGACATGGGATCTCCTCAACCTGGGATGCCTTCTCCAACTATGTTACCAAGAGATTAGCAATTGGCAGTTATAGATATCAAAGATTGTTTTTTCCATATCCCATTACACCCTGAAGATGCTCCCAGGTTTGCATTCTCAGTACCATCATTAAACAGAGAGGCTCCAATGAAGAGATACCACTGGAAAGTGCTTCCACAGGGCATGAAGTGTAGTCCTGCTATCTGTCAGTGGTATGTAGCTTCATTGTTGTCTCCGGTGGGGGCACAGAGAAGGGATACCATATTTTTGCATTACATCGATGATGTGCTGGTGTGTGCTCCTGATAACTCCATCCTCCAAGACAAGCTTGACCTAGTAGTTGCTGGATTTCAATTACAGGATGACAAGGTTCAAAGGATGCCACCTTGGAAGTATCTGGGCCTAGAGATCACTTCCAGGACCATTGTTCCACAGAAATTAGAAATTAATTGTAATCCTAAAACTCTAGCAGATCTTCACTCCTTGTGTGGATCTCTGAATTGGATAAGACCTTGGTTAGGCCTCACTAATGAAGACTTAGAACCCCTTTTCAATTTATTGAAAGGGGAGAGAGAGCTGGTTTCTCCTAGGGAACTGACACCTGAGGCAAAAGCTGCAATTGAAAAGGTACAGAAAGCTCTGTCTGAAAGGCAGGCTCACCGCTATCAACCTGAACTGCCTTTCAAATTCATTGTTTTGGGGAAACTGCCACACTTACATGGTTTAATATTTCAGTGGATTGAGGGGCAGAGAGACTCACTCTTAATCATAGAATGGGTCTTCCTCTCCCACCAAAGATCCAAAACTATTACACAACCGCAGGAGCTGATGGCTCAGTTAATTCAAAAAGCAAGGATGAGGCTGCGTGAGCTGTCTGGATCTGATTTCACCTGCCAATTAAACTTTCTGGGGAGGGAAAGAATTCTCCTGAAAGGTTAACAAAAGAGATGTTTGAGCATTTGCTGCAGAGCAATGCCAGCCTCCAGATATCTCTTGACAGCTACAGTGGACAGATACCTGTTCACAGCCCAGCTCATAAGTTGTTCAATGAGGAATTTCACCTCATACCTCGTGAAAAGAGGAGCAGGAGACTGCTCGAGGCACTCACAGTGTTCGCAGATGCATCGGGGGCCTCCCATAAGTCGGTGATGACTTGGAGAAATCCCCAGACTCAGCATTGGGAAGCTGATGTTGAGTTTGTGGACGGGTCACCCCAGATTGCAGAACTGGCTGCAGTTGTGAGAGCCTTTGAAAAGTTCTCAGAGCCTCTTAACCTGGTAACAGATTTGGCTTATGTTGCTGGGGTAGTATCCAGGGCGGAGCAGGCAGTGCTCAAAGACATTGATAATGAGCAGCTCTTTAGGCTGCTGTCAAAACTAATCTATTTGGTTTCGCACAGAGAACATCCCTTCTATGTGATGCATTTGAGGTCACACATGGATTTGCCAGGTGAGATCACAGAAGAGAACCGTATGGCAGACACTCTTGCAGCTCCAGCAGAAAAGGCAGGCCTTCCTGACATCTTCCAACAGGCAAAGCTGAGCCACCAGCAATACCACCAGAATGTACCAGGTTTGGTCCGTCAATTTCAGCTAACACGGAGTCAAGCCAAGGCTATAGTAGCCACCTGTCCCAACTGCCAGCTCCAGGCCATGCCATCGCTGGGAATGGGGGTTAACCCCCGGGGCCTTGGCAGCTGTGAGGTGTGGCAAACAGATATCACACACATTCCTAGTTTTGGTCGCCTCAAATATGTCCATGTGAGTATAGACACATATTCAGGTGCAGTTTATGCCTCCGCTCATGCAGGGGAAAAGGCTGTACATGCAAAACAACACCTAGTACAAGCCTTCTCAGTTTTGGGGATCCCTAAAGAAATAAAAACAGACAATGGCCCAGCATACACATCCAAGGAGTTCCTGGAATTCATCCAGCAGTGGGGAGTGAATCATAAGACAGGCATCCCACACTCCCCTACAGGCCTAGCTGTGACTGAGCGCACACACCAGACACTCAAACAAGTTCTAGCTAGACAAAGCAGTTCAACTGTGTGGATGTCTCCCCAGCAAAAGCTCTGTAAAGCTTTGTTTACAATCAATTTCTTATATTGTTCATTTGAAAATATGACTCCTCCAGTGGTTCGTCATTTTAACAGCAGTAAACAGTTTAAATTATCTCAGCATCCACCAGTTTTGATTAGGGACCCAGAAACATGGGAAAACAAAGGTCCCTATGAGCTAGTAACCTGGGGAAGAGGTTATGCATGTGTATCAACTCCCTCAGGAGCTCGATGGATTCCCCAAAAGTGGGTAAAGCCTTTTCTCCCTAAAACCCCAGCTACAGCAGAAGAAGATGAGAAGCAAGTCATCATTGCTTCGAAAAGAAGACGCCGCAGAGGAAAAGGAAACAAAAACTTCATAAAGGAATACCCTCAAGCAGACAGAGACTTATAACATGTTTTAAAATGTTTGTTTTTCTTTTTAGAAAAAAGCTACCCGCCAGTTAACCCTGTGAAGAACCCCATACAAGTTGTCTTCTTGTTAGCCTTGACAAGTGAAACAAGAATCAGAAGACTGGTTTAATGAACTGTCTAAGGGCTGGGGATTTTCTGGGTGGGGGCTTCCAGAGTCAAAACCATTATGTTCATTGTTATTCTCTTCTTTGTACCAATGGCATTTGGAATCATACGTCATTTAATGTTTAAGGCCATTAATGGTATCATTCCTTCTACCTCAGGGAACAATCATATAGAAATGACAAATATAAAACAATCTGACTCTCCCGCTTATCACAAATGGTGGGCAAAATAATAAATTCGGACTAGAATTAGTTTAATATCACCCCCCTACTTAAAAAACAAAAAACAGGGAGATGTGTTGTAATTCAATAAATGAGGTGAAAGGAATGAATCAGCAAACCTGGCCACCTCCTTCCAGCTAGTTCCCGGTTCATGTCCTCCTTCCTGTCCTGTGACCTTTCCCCTGTGACCTTGTACCCTACCAGGAGTTCCTGTATCCTGATCCTATCCCCCTGTATTCTTATCCCATTGGCTGCTAGCCAAAGCCACTCCCCATTCCCTCTCCTGAATACAGAGGTCCCAGGAGGGATCTCGCTCTTTCCTAATTCCGGCCATGCCATTTCCTTAGAATAAAGCTAAGAAAAGAAAGAGCCTCTATTGTAATCCTTTTCCATCCATGCTAAGATACTTTGTCCCATCTTAAGTAATTAGGAAAAAGACAAAGCATCATTATAGCAGGGATGCCTTTTCGGGGACCGTCATCATTGCACCCGGGAGGATCATCTGTCGGCGTCCGTCGTCCTCACACCCGGGGCAATGCTCTGTCGGGGTCCCTCATCCTCGCACCGGGAAGATGATCTGTCAGGGTCTGTCGACCTCGTCCCGAGGCGATACTCTGTCGTGGACTGTCGTCCTCGCCCCCGGGTGGATTCTCTGTCGGGGTCCTCCGTCATCACACCCGGAAGGATCATCTGTCGGTGTCAGTCGTCCTCACCCTAGGGGAAATGCTCTGTCAGGGTCCCTCACCCTCCTCCCGGGGCGATGCTCGGTCAAGGTCTGTCGCCCTCATCCTGGGGCAATGCTCTTTTGGGGTCCGTCGTCCTCGCCCCCAAAACAATACACTTTCGGGGTCCGTCGTCCTCGCCCCCGGAGCGATGCTCAGTAGAGATATGTCGTCCTCACCCCAGTGGGATGCTCTGTCAGGGTCCATCATCCTCACCCCTGGGACGATGATCTTTTGGCATCCGTCGCCCTCGTCCCGAGGGGATGTTCGGTCGGGGTCTGTCATCCTCGCCCCGGGGGGATGCTCTGTCGCTGTTTTACGTCCTCGTCCCCAGGAGGATGATCTTTCGGCATTTGTCGCCCTCATCCAAGAACGAGGATCTGTCGGTGTCCATCGTCCTCGAACTTTGGCGATGATCTGTCGGGATCCGTCATCCTCTCACCGGAGGGATGCACTGTCTGGGTCTATCGTCCTTGCCGCCGGGAGGATGATCTTTCGGCGTCCGTCACCCTCATCCCAGAAGAATGATCTGTCAAGGTCCGTCGTCCTACCACCAGGGGGATGCTTTTTCTAGGTCTGTCGTTCTTTTCCTGAGCGGTGATGCCCTGTCGCGGTCCCTCGTCCTCACCCCTGGGAGGATCCTCTGTCGGTGTCCGTCGTCCTCGCCCCCGGGGCATAACCCTTTCGGAGTCCGTCGTCCTCGGCCCCGGGTGATGGTCAGTAGGGATACGTCGTCCTCGCCCCAGGGGGAGGCTCTGTCGGGGTCCCGCGTCCTCGCCCTCGGGAGGATGATCTTTCGGCGTCCATCGCCCTCATCCCAGGGGGATGTTCTGTCGGGGTCTGTTGTCTTCCCACCGGGGAGATGCTCTGTCAGGGTCCGTCGCCCTCGCCCCCGGGGGGACACTCTGTCGATGTCCATCGTCCTTGTCTCCCGGGGCTATGCCCTGTCGTGGTCCGTAGTCCTCGCCCCCAGGGGCATGATCTGTTGGCGTCCCTCGTCCTCGTCCCCGGAGCAATACACTTTCGGAGTCCATCGTCCTCATCCCGGGGCGATGATCTTTCAGGGTCCGTCGTCCTCGCCCCCGGGAGGATGATTTTTCGGCGTCCGTCGCCCTCGTACCGGGGACATGCTCTGTCAGGGTCCGTCACCCTTGCACCGGGGGTATGATCGGTCAGGGTCCGTTGTCCTCACCCCAGGGGATGTTCTGTCGAGGTCCATCATCCTCGCCCCGAGGGGGGTGCCCTTTCGGGGTCCGTCATCCTCGCCCCCGGGCGCATGACCTGTCGGGGTCCCTCGTCCTCGAACCCGGGGCAATACACTTTCAGAGTACGTCATTATCGGCCCCGGGGCAATGGTCAATACAGAGACGTCGTCCTCGCCCCCGGGGGGATGCTCTGTCAGGGTCCGTCATCCTCCTCTCCGGGTGGGATGCTCTGTCGGCGTCCGTCGTCCTCGCCACTGGGGGCATGACCTGTTGGGGTCCCTCGTCCTCGCCCCCGGGGCAATAAACTTTCGGATTCCGTCGTCCTCGGCCCCGGGGTTATGATCGCTAGAAATACGTCGTCCTCGCCCCAGGGGCAGGCTCTGTCGGGGTCCCTCGTCCTCGCCCCCGGGAGGATGATCTTTTGGCGTCCGTCGCCCTCGTCCCTGGGAGATGCTCTGTCGGGGTCTGTTGTACTCGCACCGGGGGGATGATCGGTCAGGGTCCGTCGTTTTCGCCCGCAGGTCAATTCTCTGTCGAGGTCCATCATCCTCGCCCCAGGGGGAGGCTCTGTCGGGGTCCCGCATCCTCGCCCCCGGGAGGTTGATCTTTCATCGTCCGTCGCCCTCGTCCCAGGGGGATGTTCTGTTGGGGTCTGTCGTCTTCCCACCGGGGAGATGCTCTGTCGTGGTCTGTCGTCTTCGCCCCTGGGAGGATGATCTTTCGGCGTCCGTCGCCCTCGTACCAGGGAGATGCTCTGTCAGGGTTTGTCGTCCTCGCACCGGGGGAATGATTGGTCAGGGTCGGTCGTCCTCGCCCCCGGAGGGATGCTCTGTTGAGGTCCATCACTCTCGCCCCAGGGGCATGCCCTGTCGGGCTCTGTCATCCTCGCCCCCAGGCACATGACCTGTCGGGGTCCCTCGTCCTCGACCCCGGGGCAATACACTTTTGGAGTCCATCGTCCTCAGCCCCGGGGCGATGGTCAATAGAGATACGTCATCCTTGCCCCCGGGGGGGATGCTCTCTCAGAGTCCGTTGTCCTCCTCTCCGGGTGGGATGCTCTGACGGGGTCCGTCGTCCTCGCCCCCGGGGCGATGTTCTCTCGGGGTCCGTCGTCCTCGCCCCGAGGAGATGCACTGTCGATGTCCGTCGTCATCGGAACCCGGGGATGATCTGTCATGGTCCGCCGTCCTCGCCCCCGAGAGAATGATCTTGAGGCGTCCATCGCCCTCGTCTCGGGGCGATGCTCTGTTGGTGACCCTTGTCCTTTCCCCGAAAAAATGTTCTGTCAGGGTCTGTCGATCTCGCCCCACGGGGATGCCCTATAGGGGTGCATCCTTCTAGCCCCTGGGGCGATGTTCTGTCGGGGTCTTTCGTCCTCACCCCACAGGGATGCCCTGTCGGGGTCTGTCCTTCTCGCCCCTGGGGTGAGGGTCTGTCGAGGTCTGTCGTCCTCACCCCACAGGGATGCCCTGTTGGGGTCCGTCCTTCTCGCCCCTGGAGCGATGGTCTGTCAGGGTCTGTCGTCCTCGTTCCGGGGGGATGCCTTGTCGAGGTCCATCATCATCGCACCCGGGAGGATCAATTGTCGGTGTCCATCATCCTCAACCCCGTGGCAATGCTCTGTTGGAGTCCCTCGTCTTCGCCCGCGGGGCGATGCTCTGTCACGGTCCGTCTCCCTCGTCACCCAGGGATTCTCTCTCAGGGACCATCACCCTCTTTCCAGGGCGATGCTCTGTCAGGGTCCATCGCCCTCTTCCCGAGGCGTTGCTCTGTTGGGGTCTGTCGTCCTCGCCCCTGGGGCAATGCTCTCTCGGGTTCAGTCATCCTTGCTCCACGGGGATGCCCTGTCAGGGTCCATCGTCCTCGCCCCCAGGGCAATGCTCTGTCGGGGTCCGTCGTCCTCACCCCTGGGGTGATGCTCTGTCAAGCTCTGTCGTCCTTGCCCTCGGGAGGATTGTCTTTCAACATCCGTTGTACTTGCCCCCGGGGGGATGATCTGTCGGGGTCTGTCTTCCTCAACGCCGTGGCAATGCTCTGTCGGGGTCCCTCGTCCTCGCCCTCGGGGCGATGCTCTGTCAGGGTCCGTCTCCCTCGTCTCCCGGGGATGCCCTGTCAGGGTCCATTGCCCACGTCCCAGGGCGATGCTCTGTCAGGGTCCGTCACCCTCGTCCCGGGGCGATGCTCTGTTGGGGTCTGTTGTCCGCGCCCCTGGGGCAATGATTTGTCAAGGTCTGTCGTCCTCGCCTCACGGAGATGCCTTGTCGGGGTTAGTCGTTCTCGCCTCTGGGGTGATGATCTGTCGGGGTCTGTCGTCCTCGCCCCAAGGGGATGCCCTGTCGAGGTCCGTCCTTCTCACCCATGGGGCGATGCTCTGTCGGGGTTTGTCATCCTCGCACCAGGGTGATGCCCTGTCGGGATCCGTCGTCATCGCACCCGGGAAGATCATTTTTCAGTGTCCGTCGTCCTCAACCCAGTGGCAATGCTCTGTTGGGGTCCCTTGACCACGGCCTCAGGGCGATGATCTGTCGGGGTCTGTCTCCCTTGTCCCTGGGAGGATGGTCTTACGACATCCGTCACTCTTGTCCCGGAGGTATGCTCTGTCAGGGTCCGTCGTCCTCACCCCAGAGGGATGCCCTGTCGTGGTCTCTAGTCTTCGTACCTGGAAGGATCATCTGTCGGTGTATGTCGTCCTCACCCCTGGGCCAATGCCGTGTCGGAGTCCCTCATCCACTTCCCCGATGGGATCATCTGTCGGGATCCGTCATCCTCGCCACCTCAACGATGTTTTTTCGGCTTCAGTCGCCCTCGTCCTGGGGAGATGCTCTGTCGGGACCCCTCCTCCTCTCCTTGGGAGGGTACTCTCTCGGGGTGCGTCGCAGTCGTCCCAGGGCGATCATCTGTCAGGGTCCGTCCTCCTCGCCCTCGGGACGATGCTCTTTCGGGGTCTGATGTCCTCGCCTTGGGGAGATCATCTCTCGGCATCCGTCGCCCTTGTCGCGGGGCAATGCTCTGTCAGGGTCCCTCCTCCTCTCCTTGAGGGCATTCTTTGTCGGGGTTCGTCACCGTCGTCCTGGAGGGATCATCTCTCAGGGTCCATCGTCCTCTCCCCGGAGACATGATCTGTCGGGGTCCCTCATCCTCGCACGGGGGGGATGTTCTCTTGGGGTCCCTCGTCCTCGCCCTCAGGTGGGTTCCTCTGTCATGGTTCCTCGTCCTAGCCCCTGGGATGATGATCTTTCGGCGACCGTCACCCTCGACCCGGGGCGATGATTTGACGGGGTTCATCATCCTCGAACCGGGAGGATACACTGTTGGAGTCCATTGTCCCGGGGGGATGATCTCTCGGAGTTCGTCGTCCTGGCCCCGGGGGGTTGCCCTTTCTGTGTCCACCCTCCTTGCCCCGAAAGAGGATTGGAGTGTCTCGTCATCTCCATCCTTTCTGTGTGGGGATCGTGGAGTTGGTCAGGACATCTCCGCCCCCATCCCATTACTGGGGAAGGGTCCGGGTGGTCTCGGTGCTTACCTTGGGGTGAGTGGGGATGCTCTTCGTGGAGCAGAGCAGTCTCTGGTGGGGTCTCTGCGCCCTTAGTTGCCGCTCCTTCAATATAGGGGGTCAGGATCGTCTCCGCCCTCGTTTTTTGTTGGGATGAGTGGTCAGGTCACGTCCATCCTCCGTCTGTGAAACACAGAGGGCACGGGTGGTCTCCGTCCACCTCACCTTTGGCAGGTTGAGGGCGCCTGCTCGTTCCGGGGGAGCACCGAGTAGTGCTGGGGAGCAGTGTCTCCGTCGTCCTCGCCCCAAGGCGATGCTCTGTCAGGGTCTGTCGTCTTTGCCCCGTGTCCATTGTCCTGGCCCCTGGGGAGATACACTGTCAGTGTCCACCCTCCTCATCCCAATGAGAGGACCGGAGAGTGGGGTGTCGCCATCGTTATCCTGCGTGGAAATATGTGTGTGGGGCGGAGTGTGTCAGGTCACCGGGGTCTTCCTCCACCATGGATGGGGGCCGGGTGATCTGTGCTCATCGCGGTGTAGGCTCCGGGGGTCTCTGTGGAGCAGAGTCACGAGTGGGGTCTCCGCGCCCTTCGTTGCTGGGCAGGCTGCACAGAGCGGATCTCCGCCCGCTCCGTGGGTCTCCTCCCGGTGCGCTGCTCGGGGCTCGTCTCCCAGGGACCCCTCCTCCTCTTTCCGCCGCCGTCTCTGCTGAGGGCCCGAGCCACCAGGGCTTTTTATATACCCAGAACAAGCCCCGCCCCTTTCAGGCACAGCCAATAGGAGCCCAGGAACAAGCGTGGGGGCGGAGCACCCAGCGTTGCTCATTGTGATGACACAAAGAGGAGGCGTGGCCACAGTGTGACCGAGCGTTCTGATTGGTCAGAAGGAGAAAGAGCAGAAAAGGGGCGTGGCTCAGGCCCGGGGTGGGAGGGGCAGGTGTGAGGGCGGGGTGGGAGCTGGGCCGGGGGTCACACCGGGATTTTGGGAGCAGCTCCGGGCACTCCCAGTCCCTCCACAGCTTTCCTGGGCCCCTTCCGGCACTGCAAGAAACAGAGGAAGGGGTCTCTGGGCACCCGAGCCCCATTCCAGAAGTCGACAAGTGTCGACAGCGTGACGAGACGTTGCAACACTTATGGCTATAAGGACTTTTCAGGATTTATTCACCAATAACACACTGCCAACAAAGAGATTTATGTTTTTAATGCAATACTAAAATTTTGTCTAATTGCAGTGTGAACTTTCTTAGCCAATCCTGTTCTGGCACAGAGATCTAGTCTAAGACTTTTTGTCACATCTGCGACTAATTTTATTCTTTTTTTATCATAAAATCTACAGCTAAACTTTTCTCACCTAAATACATCTCTGCTTTAATCTACATTTTTGCTTCTAGCACCTAAGTTGGAAGCATTTCCTGAGGCCTCCGATCAAATCCTGTGTTCTTTTCTAGACTTTGATTGACAGGCCCAATGTCGAGAGAATTCCTTGCATTTTGAATTCCAACAGAATCTCACAGACCCGAGGCTCTCTTGTGACACAGTAGAGCCTGGTGGAACCAAGGGCAGCGTTGTGACACCCCAGAACCGCACGGAACCGAGCGTCCATCGTCACACAGCAAGGCCTGGGGAAAGGAAATCTCACTGCCAAAGCATTTCTGGCTGATAGAAGTTTGATTTGGGCCAGTTTTATCTGGGCCAGCACCCAGGGATGCTCGAGGGTCTCCATCCCTCTGGGCCTGGGAAATGCTCGAGGTGGCCGGGGGATTTCTGTCCCTCTCCCTTGGGGGTGGGGTCTTCATCCCTCTGGGGACACCGCAGGGTCTCTGTCCCTCTCACCCTGGGATGAGCGCCTCGAGCATCCCTCGGTGTGACACGGCCAGAGATTCCCAGCCCTGAGCATCCCCCGGTGTGATATGGCCAGAGACCCCCAGCCCTGAGCATCCCCCGATGTGACATGATCAGAGAACTTCCAGCCCCGCCATGCCCCAGTGTGACACTGCCAGAGACCTCCAGCCCTGCCATTCCCCTCAGGTGAGGCCTGAAACACCAAGGTCCTCCCAGGGAGGAGGGGAACAAAGACATCCCTGGGCCCCCCGCGCTCGGTGCCTGGCTGAGGGTCTCGGTCTTCCTCTTCATAAGGCGGGGGGGGGCTTTGAGCTTGGTTTGGTTGGCGAGGGACTCGTTGCGAGAGTAAAGACCAGGCACAGCACTTGATGTGATTTTTGCCAATTTTATTTTGGCCTTAGATTTTTTGAATTGGGGCGATGGCCAGACCCCTCCGATTTGGGGGGCCGGCCCAGTCCCTCGCTGCCCCGGTGCTTGTCTGTCTTTAGCTTTGTTGAGCCGGGGTGGTGTCCGACCCCCTCCGATTTTGGGAGGCCGCTGTGCTCTCCATCCACCTTACCTTTGGCAGGCTGTGCTGTCTTTGTCGCCTTTTGGCGGGGAGGGGAAAGCGCTGTCGGTGTCCGTCATCCTTGCCCCCGGGGGGAGGCTCACCCCCTGTCCTGGGGGGACGTTGCAGTGTTTTACATCCACAATCGTGTGCTGCTCATGCCTGGAGGGTTTGTTTTGTCTAGCTAGACAGCGCCCCTCCCCATCGGTGAGCTGCTGCCGCTGCGCTGCTTGCAAGCTGCTGCCCCCTCTCCCGCCCTGCGCGGTTCAGCCGCTTTTAGCTGCTTCTGCTTGCTTAGCTGCTGCTTCTGCCCCCCACTTTGCTTAAGCTGCTTCGCTTTATTTTTCCTTCCCTTATTCGCTAGCAATACCACGTGAACCTGATCCTGGACGACCTGGAACATCAAGATACGCCGGGCGCCTGCTCATGAAAAGAAATACGCGTTTCTGCCCTCCCCGGCACCGGAGACGTCCTGAGGCTGTACATCCACTCGGACGGGTGAAGTTTGCTGCGTCAACCTTGGCTCTTTTTTTCTTGCGTTGGAGAGAGATTTTTCTGTGTGTTTGCTAAATAAACAAGTGTTTTTTACTTTTTCTCTGAGTAAAATTTCCTAAAGCCGGTGGTGGGAGAGGCAAGAGTTTGGAGAGTTTGTTGATTAAGGGGTTCCTTTTGGAGATTCTTCCCCTAATTTGCCCTAAACCAAGACACGCCCGTATCTGCCCTCACCACGGGGGATGCTCTGTCCGTGTGAGCGGTTGCCCCTGGGCGATGGTCTGCCGTTGTCCACCCTTCACGCTAACGGGGCAATGTTCTGTCGGGGTCCATCGTCATCGCCCCCCGGGCGATGTTTTGTCAGGGTGAGTCGTCCTCACCCCGGGGGTATGCCCTGTCGGGGTCCGTCGTCATCGCACCCAGGAGGATCATCTGTAAATGGCCGTCGTCCTCGCCCCCGCGAAATGCTCTGTCGGGGTGCGTCGCCCTTGTCCCAGGGCGATGCTCTGTCAGGGTCTGTCGCCCTCGTTCCGGGGCGATGGTCTTTTGGGGCCTGTAATCCTTGCCCCCCGGGCAATACACTGTCGAGATCAGTCGTCCTCCCAGGACGATGGTCAGTAGGGATACGTCATATTCGCCCCCAGGAGGATGATCTTGCGGCGTCCGTCGCCCTCGTCCCGTGGCGATGCCCTGTCGGGGTCTCTCGTCATCACACCCGGAAGGAAAATCTGTCGGTGACCATCGTCCTCACCCCAGGGGCAATGCCCTGTCGGGGTCCATCGTCCTCGCCCGGGAAGATGATCTGTCAGGCTCCATCGCCATCATCCCGGGGCGATGCTCTGTCAGGGTCCAACGGCGTCGGACCCGGGGCGATGCCCTGTCAGAGTCTGTCGTCCTCGGCCTCAGGGGGTTGATCTGTCGAGGTCCCTCGTCCTCGCCCCCGGGGCAATACACTTCCGGGATCCGTCGTCCTCATTCCCGGGGCAATAGTCAGTAGGGATATGGCATACTCGCCCCCGTAAAGATGTTCTTGCGGTGTCCGTCACTCTCGTCCCGGGGCGATGTTCTGTCGGGGACCTTAGTCCTACCCCCCAGAGGGTTGCTCAGTCGGGGTCTGTCGTCCTCGCGCCAGAGGGATGCACCGTCAGGGTCCGTCGTCCTCACCCCCGGGGCGATGCTCTTTCAGGGTCTATCGTGTTCGCACCACCGGGATGCCTTGTCAGAGTCCGTCGTCATCGCACCCGGGAGGATCATTTGTCTGTGTCCGTCATCCTTATCTCCGGGGCAATGCTCTGTCGTGGTCCCTCGTCCTCGCCCCCGGTGTGATGCTCTTTCTGGGTCCGTCGTCCTCGCCCCGGGGAGGATGATCTTTCGACGTCCGTCGCCCTCGTCCTGGGGGGATGCTCTGTCGGGGTCTGTCTTCCTCGCCCCGGGTGGATGCCTTGTCGGAGTATTTCGTCATCGCAACCAAAAGGATCATCTGTTGGTGTCTGTCGTCCTCACACCCGGGGCAATGCCCTGTCTGGGTCCCTCGTCCTCGCCCCGGGAAGATGATCTGTAAAGGCACGTCGCACTCGTCCCGTGGCGATGTTTTGTCAGGGTCCGTCGTCCTTGCACCAGAGGGATGTCCTGTCAGGGTCCGATGTCCTCGGCCCCGGTGCCATGCTCTGTCGGGGTCCGTCGTCATCGCCTTGGGAGGATGATCTGTCCGGGTCCGTTGTCCTCGCTTCCAAGGCGATGATCTTTCAGCATCCGTCGCCCTCATCCGGGTGGGATGTTCTCTCGGGGTCCCTCGTCCACGCCCCTGGGGGGATGCTCTTTCAGGGTCCGTCATCATCGCACCGGAGACATGCTCTGTTGGGGTGCGAAGTCCTCGGCTCCAGGGCAATACTCTGTCAGGGTGTGTCGTTCCCGCCCCGGGGGTATGCTCTTTCGGGGTCCATTGTCCTCATTACCCGGAGATGCACTGTCGGGCTCCCTCGTCCTCGACCCCGGGGCGATGATCTGTCAGGGTCCGGTGCGCTCGTCCCGTGGAAATGATCTGTTGGGGTCCCTCGTCCTTGCTCCCGGGGCAATACACTTTTGGGGCCCGTCTTCCTTGCCCCAGGGGGATGCCCTGTCGGGGTGTTTCATCATCGCACCCGGAATGATCATCTCTCGGTGTCCGTCGTCCTCAGCCCCGGGGCAATGCCCTGTCGGGGTCCATCGTCCTCGCCCCAGGGAAGATGATCTGTCGGGGTCCCTCGTCCTCGCCCACGGGGCAATACACTTTCGGGGTCCTTCGTCCTCGCTCCCGGGGCGGTGGTCAGTAGGGATACATCATACTCGCCCCCGAGAGGATGATCTTTTGGCGTCCGTCGCCCTCATCCCCGGGGGATGTTCTCTCAGGGTACATCGTCCACGCACCGGAGGGATGATCTGTCAGGGTCTGTCGCCCTCGCCCCCGGGAGGATGATCTTGCGGCGTCCATCACCCTCGTCCCGGGGTGAAGCCCTGCCGGGGTCTTTCGTCATTGCACCCGGGAAGATCTTCTGTCTGTTTCCATCATCCTCACCCCCGGGGAAATGCTCTGTCGGGGTCCTTTGTCCTTGCCCTGGGAAGATGATCTGTCAGCGCCATCGCCCTTGTCCCAGGGCGATGGTTTGCCGGGGTCCGTTGTCCTCACACTGGGGGGATGCTCTTTCAAGGTCCTCGGTCCTCGGCCCCGGGGCGATGCTCTGTCAGGATCCGTCGTCCTCGCACTCAGGGGGATGATCTTGCGGTGTCCGTCGCCCTCCTACTGAGGCGATGCTCTGTCGGGGTCCGTCGTTGTCGCACCAGAGGGATGCTCTGTCAGTGTCCGACGTCTTCGGCCCCGGGGTGATGCTCTGTCAGGGTCCATCGCCCTCTTCCCAGGGCAATGCTCTGTCAGGGTCCGTTGTCCTCGTTACCCGGAGATGCTCTGTCAGGGTCCGTCCTCCTCACCCTCTAGGGGATGATCTGTCGGCGTCCCTCGTCCTCGCCCACGGGGCAATACACTTTTGGGGTCCGTTGTCCTCGTTACCGGGGCGATGGTCAGTAGGGATACGTCATACTCACATAGAAGAGGATGATCTTGCGGCGTCCGTCGCCCTCGTCCCGGGGCGATGCTCTATCGGGAACCCTCGTCCTCGCCCCTAAGGGATGCTCTGTAGGGGTACGTCGTCCTCGCCCCACGGGGATGCCCTCTCGGGGTCCTTCGTCCTCGCCCCGGGGAGATGCCCTGTCGAGGTCCATCGTCATCGCACCCGGGAGGATCACTTGTCGGTGTCCGTCGTCCTCAACCACGAGTCAATGCTCTGTCGGGTTCCCTCTTCCTCGCCCCCGGGGCGATGCTCTTTCGGGGTCTGACGTCCTCGCCTTACGGGGGTGCCCTCTCAGGGTCCATTGTCCTCGCCCCCGGGGGGATGCTCTGTCGGGGTCTGTCACCCTTGCCCAACCGGGATGCCTGTTCGGGGTCCGACTTCCTCGGCCCCTAGAGGATCATTTCTCAGTGTCCGTCGTCCTCAACCCAAAGGCAATGCTCTGTCGGGGTCCCTCGTCCTTGCCCTCGGGGCGATGCTCTGTCAGGGCCCATTGCCCTCGTCCCAGGGCAATGCTCTGTAGGCGTCTCTCATCCTCGCCCCAATGGGATGCACTGTCGGGGTCCGATGTCCTCGGCCCGAGGTAATGCTCTGTCGTGGTGTGTCGTCCTCGCCCCGTGGAGATGCTGTGTCGGGATCCGTTGTCCACGTTACCCGGGGATGCTCTGTCAGGGTCCGTCGTCCTCGCCCTCGGGGAGAGGATCCGTCAGCAAACCTCGTCCTCGCCGCCAAGGCAATATATTTTTCTGGGTCCGTCATCCTCGCTCCCGGGGCGATGTTCTTTTGTTGACCCTCCTCCTTGCCATGAAGACATGCTATGTCAGGGCCTGTCGTCCTCGCCCCCAGGGGGATGCTCTGTCGGGGTCCATCATTGTCGCACCGGAGGGATGCTCTGTCGGGGTCCTCGGTCCTCAGCCTCAGGGCGATGCTCTGTCAGGGTCCGTCGCCCTCGTCCTGGGAGGATGTCCTGTCAGGGCCCGTTGTCCTCGCCCCGGGGGGATGCTCTGTCGGGGTCTGTCGTCCTTGACCCCTGGAGGATGGGCCTTTGGCATCCGTCACCCTCATCCCTGGGGGATGCTCTGTCGGTGTCCATCATCCTCGCCCCAGGGCAATGCCCTGTCGGGGTCCCTCATCCTCGCCCTGGGAAGATGATCTGTCAGGATCCGTCACCCTTGTCCCGGGGCGAAGTTCTGTCAGGGTCTGTTGACCTCGTCCCGGAACGATGCTCTCTCGGGGTCCGTCGTCCTCGCCCCCAGGGCAATAAACTTTCATAGTCCGTTGTCCTCGCCCACAGGGCGATGCTCTGTAAGGGTCTGTCGTCCTCACCCCACGGGGATGCCCTTTGTGGTTCCAACATTCTCGGCCCCGGGGCGATGCTCTGTCGGGGTATGTCATCATCGCCCTGGGGGGATGCTCTGTCGAGGTCCGTTGTCCTAGTTACCCGGGGATGCTCAGTCAGGGTCCATCCTCCTCGCCCACTGTGGGGATGATCTGTCAGGGTCCTTCGTCCTCGCCCCCGGGGCTATACACTTTCAGGGACTGTCGTCCTCGCTCCCGGGGCGATGGTCAGTATGGATACGTCATACTCGCCCCGGAGAGGATGATCTTGCGGTGTCCGTCGCCCTCGTCCTGGGGCGATGCTCTGTCGGTGACCTTCGTCCTGGCCCCAAAGGGATGCTCTGTCAGGGATCTCTCATCCTCGCACCACGGGAATGCCCAGTCGGGGACCATCGTCCTCACCCCCGGGGCGATGCTCTTTCGGGGTCCGTCGTCCTCGCCCCTGGGAGATGCCCTGTTGGGGTCCATTGTCATCGCACCCGGGGGAATCATTTCTCAGTGTCCATCGTCCTCAACTCCGGGGCAATGCTCTCTTGGGGTTCCTCGTCCTCGCCCCCAGGGCAATGCTCTCTCGGGGTTTGTCGTCCTTGCCCCCGGAAGGATGGGCTTTCGGCATCCATCACCCTCGTCCAGGGGGGATGCTCTGTCGGGGTCCGTCGTCCTCGCCCCGGGGCGATGACCTGTCGGGGTCTTTCGTCATGGCACACGGAAGGATCAACTGTCGGTGTCTGTCGTCCTCACCCCTGGGGCAATGCCCTGTCGGGGTCCCTCATCCTCGCCCTGGGAAGTTGATCTGTAAGTGTCCGACAGCCTCGTCCTGGGGCGATGCTCTGTCAGGGTCTGTCGTCCTCGCCCCCGGGGCAATGCTCTTTCGGGGTCCCTGGTTCTCGGCCTCGGGGCAATGCCCTGTCAGGGCCTGTCCCCCTCGCCCCGCGGGGATGCCCTGTCGAGGTCCATCGTCCTCGCCCCCGGGGGGATGATCTGTCAGGGTCTGTCGCCCTCATTCCAGGGGGATGCCTTGTCGAGGTCCGTCGTCATCGCACCCGGGAGGATCATTTTTCGGTGTCCGTCGTCCTCAACCTCGGGGCAATGCTCTGTCCGGGTCCCTTGTCCTCACCCTCTGGGCGATGCTCTGTCAGGGTTCGTCGCCCTCGTCCCAGGGCGATGCTCTGTCGGGGTCCGTCGTCTTCACCTCCGGGGCAATACACTTTCGGGGTCAGTTGACCTCGCCCCCGGGGCGATGCTCTGTCGGAGCCTGTCGTCCTCGCCCCACAGGGATGCAATACACTTTCGGTGTCCATAGTCCTCAACCCCGTGGCAATGCTCTGTCGGGGTCCTTCGTCCTCGCACCCGGGACAATGCTCTCTAGGGGTCTCTCGTCCTTGCCCCGGGAAGGTGATCTGTCAGGATCAGTCGCCCTCGTACCTGGGCGATGCTCTGGCGGGGTCCGTCGTCCTCGCACCAGGGGGATGATTAGTACGGGTCCATCATCCTCTCCCCCGGGGTGATGCTCTGTCGGGGTCCGTTGCCTCACCCCGGGGGGATGCTCTGTCAGGCACCGTCGTCCTCGCCCCTGGGGGGATGCTCTGTTGCAATCCGTCGTCCTCACCCCCGGCGCAATGCTCTATCGGGGTCCTTCGTCCTCGCACTCGGGGCGATGTTCTGTCAGGGTCGGTCTCCCTCGTCTCCCGGGGATGCTCTGTCAGGGTCTATTGCCCTCGTCCCAGGGCAATGCTTTGTCAGGGTCTGTCGCCCTCGTCCCACGGCGATGCTCTGTCGGGGTCCATCGTCCTCGCCGCCAGGGCAATACAGTTTTGGGGTCCGTTGTCCTCGCCCACGGGGCGATGCTCTATAGGGGTCTGTCTTTCTCGCCCTACAAGGATGCCCTGTCCGGGTCCGACGTCCTCGGCCCCGGGGCGATGCTCTTTTGGCATGTGTTGTCCTCACCCCGGGGGGATGATCTGTCGGGGTCCGTTGTCCTTGTTACCCCGGGATGCTTAGTCAGGGTCCGTCTTCCTCGCTCTCGGGGGGATGATTTGTCGGAGTCACTCATCCTCGCCCCCAGGCCAACTCACTTTCAGGGTCCGTCGTCCTCACTCCCAGGGCAATGGTCAGTAGAGATACGTCATACTCGCCCCCGAAAGGATGACCTTGCGGCGTCCATCACCCCCGTACCGAGCCAATGCTCTGTCGGGATCCCTCGATCTCGTCCCCGGGGCGATGTTCTGTCAGGGTCTCTCTCCCGCGTCTCCCGGGGATGCTCTGTCAGGGTCCATCGCCCTCGTCCCATGGCAATGCTCTGTCAGGGTTCATCATCCTCGCCCCCGGGGCCATTCTCTGTCGGGGTCTCTAGTCCTCGCACCGGGGGGATGCCTTGTCTGGGTCTGTTGTCATTGCACCCGGGAGGATCATTTTTCGGTGTCCATCATCCTCAACCCCGTGGCAATGCTCTGTCGGGGACCGTCGTCCTCGCCCCCGGGACAATGCTCTCTCGGGGTCTCTCGTCCTCACTCCGGGAAGGTGATTTATCAGGGTCCATCGCCCTCATTCTTGGGCGATTCTCTGCCAGGGTCCCTCGTCCTCGCACCAGGGGGATGCTCTTTCAGGGCCCGTCGTCCTCTCCCCCAGGGTGATGCTCTCTCGTGGTCCGTTGTCTCACCCCGGGGGGATGTTCTGTCGGGCCCCGTCGTCCTCGCCCCCGGGGGGATACTGTATCGCAGTCTGTCATCCTCGCCCTGGGGCAATGCTCTGTCTGGGTCCAACGTCCTCGCCTCTGGGGGGATCATCTGTCGGGGACCGTCATCCTCGCCACCTCAATGATTTTTTTCGGTGTCAGTCGCCCTCGTCCCGGGGCGATGCTCTGTCGGGATCCCTCCTCCTCTCCTTGGGGCGATACTCTGTCGTGGTGCGTCGCAGTCGTCCTGGAGGGCTCACCTGTCAGGGTCCGTCGTTCTCACCCCGGGGCGACGCTCTGTTGGGGTCGCTCTTCCTCACCCTGAAGGGATGTTCTCTCGGGGTCCGGCTGCCCCTACCCCTCGGGGGATGCTATGTCGGGTCCATCGTTCTCACCCCCTGGGCAATTCTCTCTGTCGGGGTCCTGACGCCCACGCCTTGGGGGGATCATCTTCGGCCCGTCCCGTGACTTCCCCTGCCCCAGGGCGATGCTCTGTCAGGGTCCCTCCATCTCTCCATGAAGGGATTCTTTGTCAGGGTTCGCCGCCGCCGTCCCGGGGGATCATCTGTCAGGGTCCGCTGCCCTCGCCCTCGGAGGTGTGCTCCTGTCGGGGTCCGGCCATCATCGCACGGGAGGATCATCTGTAGGTGTCTGTCATCCCTCACCCTCGGGAAATGCTCTGTCGGGGTCTCTCGACGCCGCCCCGGGCGATGCTCTGTCAGGGTCCGCCGCCTCATCCTGGGGCGATGGTCTTTTGGGGTCCATCTTCCTCACCTCCGGGCGAGCACAATTTGGGGTCCGTTGTCCTTCGCCCCCCGGGGCGACATGGTCATTAGGGGATATGTTGTCTTCGCCCCAGAGGGATGAATGTCAGGGTCCGCCATCCTCGGACCCTTGGGGGATGATCTTTTGGCATCCGTCGCCTTCGACCCGGGGATGTTCTTTTGGGGGTCCGGCTATCCACGCCTCTGGAGGATACTCCTGTTGGGGTCTTTCGTCATCGGAATCCGGGAGGATCATCTGTCGGTGTCTGTCATCCTCACCCCCGGGGCATGATCTGTCGGGGTCCCTCGCCCTTGAGGATGATCATTCTGCGTCCGCCGCCCTCGGCCCCATGGAGATGCTCTGTCAGGGACCATTGTCCCTCGCGACCGGGGAGATGATCGGTCAGGGTCCATCATCCTGCTCTTGGGGCGATGCTCGTCGAAGTCCATTGTCCACGCCCTTGGGGGATGCTATTTCTGGGTCCCTCGCATTACCCACCCCGGGCAATGCTCTCTCGGGGCCCGTTGTCCTTGCCCCTGGGGGATTCTCTGTCCGGGTTCCGCCATTGTTGCACCGAGAGATGCTCTTGTTAGGTCTGACGCCCTCGGCCCCGGGTGATGCTCTGTGAGGGTCCTTCGCCCTCGGCCCCAAGGTGATGCTCTGTCAGGGTCCATCGCCTCGGCCCCGGGCGATGCTCTATCGGGGTCTGACGCCCTCATACCGGGGAGATTCCTTTGTATGGGTCCGTCAGCCATCGCACTCCAGGAGGATAATTTTTCGGTGTCCGCTGCCCTCAACCCCTGGGCAATGCTCTGTTGGGGTCTGTCTCCTCGCCTCCGGAGATGTTCTGTCAGTGTCCATCAGCCTCATCCCAGGGTGATGCTCTGTCGGGTCTCGGCTGCCCTTGCCCCCGGGCAATAGACTTTTGGGGTACGCTTGTCCCGCCACGGGGCGACACTCTGTAAGGGTCTGTCGTCTCTGGCCCAACGGGGATCCCCTGTCGGGTCCCTCGCCCCCGCCCCCACAGGGATGCTCCTGTCGGGTTCGCTATCCCCGCCTCGTTGGGATGATCTCTGCCGTCTGTCGCCCTGACCCTGGGAGTATGGTCTTTCGGCATCCGGCCACCGCTGCTCTGCAGGGGATGCTCTGTCGGCGCCCTCGCCCTCGGGAGGATGACCTGTCAGGGTGTTTCATCATCGCACTCGGGAGGATCATCTGTCGGGTGTCCGCCATCCTCATCCCCGGGCAATGCTCTGTCGGGGTCCGCTATCCTCGCCCCCGGAAAGATGATCTGTCATGGCCCGCCGCCTCGCCCCCGGGCAATGCTCTGTCGGGGTCCCTCGCCCTCGCCCTCGGACGTATGCTCTGTCGGGTGTGTCGCCCTCACCTCGGGAAGATGCTCTGTCGGGGCCCGCTGTCCTTGTTACCCAGGGATGCTCTGTCAGGGCCCATCGCCCTCGCCCCCTCAGAGGGGATGATATGTAGGCATCTCTCGTCCTCGCCCTCAGGGGCAATACAGTAACGAGGGTCCGCCGCATTTCGCCTCCCCAGGGCGATGATCAGTAGGGATACGCCATACCGGCCCCCGGGAGAGGATAATCTTGCGGCATCCGTCGCCCTCGGCCCCGGGGCGATGCTCTGTAGGTGACCCTCGCCCTTGCCCCCGGCGGATGCTCTGTCGGGCGTTTCGCCCCGCCCTCGGGGATGGCTCAGTCGGGGTCCATCGCCCTCGCCCCCCCAGGGCGATGCTCTATCGGGGTCCGTAGTCCTCACCTCGCGAGATGCCCTGTCGGGGTCTGTTATCATCACACCCGGGAGGATCATTTGTCGGGTGTCCATCGTCCCTCAACCCCCGGGCGATGCTCTGTCAGGGTATGTCGCCTTCGCCCCTGGGGCGATGCCCTGTGGGGGCTGTCGCCCCTACCACTGGGGCAAAACACTTTGGGGTTCGTTGTCCCTCGCCACGGGGATGACCTTTAAGGGTCTGTCGCCCTCGCCCACGGGATGCTCCTTCGGGTCCAATATTCTCGCCCTGGGGGCGATGCTCTGTCGGGGTCTGTCATCCTCAGCCTGGGATGCTCTGTCGGGGTCCGTTGTCCCTAGTTACCCGGGGATGCTCAGTCAGGGTCCATCGCCTCGCCCCACTGTGGGGAGATGATCTGTCATGGTTCTCGTCCCCGCCCCTCGGGCTATACACTTTCAGGGTCTGTCGCCCTCACCCCGGGCCATGGTCAGTATGGGATACATCATACTCAGCCCCGGAGAGGATGATCTTGCGGTGTCCGCCGCCCTCGGCCCCTGGGGCGATGCTCTGTCGGTGACCTTCGGCCCTGGCCCCCAAAGGGATGCTCTGTCAGGGATCTCTATCCTCGCGACCACGGGAATGCCCAGTCGGGGACCATCGCCCTCACCCCCCGGGGCGATGCTCTTCGGGGTCCGCTGCCCTAGCCCCCTGGGAGATGCCCTGTTGGGGTCCGCTGTCATCGCACCCAGGAGGATCATTTGTCGGGTGTCCGCCGCCCTCAACTCCGGGGCAATGCTCTCTTTGGGGTTCTCGCCCTCGCCCCCCAGGGCAATGCTCTCTCGGGGTTTAGTCGCCCTTGCCCCCCAGAAGGATGGTCTTTCGCATCCATCACCCTCGCCCAGGGGGGATGCTCTGTCGGGGTCCTACTGCCCCTCGCCCTCTGGGGGGATGCCCTGTCGGGGTCTTTTCGCCATGGCACCCGGAAGGATCAACTTTCGGTGTCCTGGCTGCCCTCATCCCCTGGGGCAATGCCCTGTCGGGGTCCCTCATCCTCAGCTGGGAAGTTGATCTGTAAGTGTCCGCCACCCTCGTCCCCGGACGCATTCTCTGTCGGGGGACCTTAATCCTCTCCCCTGGAGGGATGCTCTGTCGGAGTCCATATTCCTCGCCTCACAGGGGATGCACTGTCGGGTCTGTCGCCCTCGCGACCGGGAGGGATGCCTTGTTGGGGTTCAGCTGCCATCGCGACCCGGGAAGATCATTTGTCGGTGTCCGTTGTACTCACCCCCGGGGCAATGCTCTGTCGGGGTTCTTGTCCTCGCAGCCTGGGGCGATGATCTCTCAGGGTCCATTGCTCGTGTCACGGGAGATGCTCTGTCGCGTCCATCGCCCCCC
>JAPFBE010000197.1:0-90825 GCA_034336665.1 Luscinia megarhynchos | reverse complement strand
AAAGATGAATGGGAGACCGATAGCACCACTGATAGGGTCGGGGCTGTGCATCAAGCAAGCACGTCCTGCACGACTCGTGAGGTCTTGCCGGGACGAAGTTTCAATTGCAGCGCATTCAAGCCAGGGGAAATGGGTTGTAGAGGGTTGGTCTGGCTAGGAGATCTACTCAGAGGAGGCAGGTTTACCAGTCCGTGGCTAGAGCTATGGTTTGTTGTGATCTTTTCCTGGTCTACTCTACGTAAGAACCATCGGATCCCGAATGATTATTACGATGGTGGGGACCTGACACTAAAGGTTACCGGTGATGCGGCGATCATGATGAACGGTCGCCGTCTTAGACCTGCCCCACCGTCCTACCGGTCGGCTGCAGACCCGTCATTTTGTAAATCAAAGTGGTGTGTGCTGGTTTCTGGCTTCGGGGTATGAGTACTACCTTATCCGCACTGGCCTACAGCCTTTTGGGGAATATAGTTAATTCCAGGAACTTGTCTGATGTTGAGGCTTCCATTCATCGCTTACTCATAATAGAAGTTTCACAATCTCTAATATCCATAACACCACACCTGCATCGGCTGCAACTCTTCCCTCTTTGTTGGAAGCAGGACACCAATATGTTTGGAACAATGCTGTCTCATCAATTTAAATCCTGCAGCGGAAACGGTCTTTGCTCAAACCCAGATGATGTCACGGTACTTTGATAAATTTCGAGATGGCGAGAACCCACCTGAATTACGGTGGTAATGTTTTAGCCCGCCCGTCCTCCTACCAACCTGAGGTTCAGGATGACAATAGAGGTAAATCGCCGCTTCTGCTTCGGTTTTGAGGGCGCGAGCTTCAGGTGATGCCAGTGCTCGCGGGTCTCTCTCTCTCTTCTCCGGGGCAGCCGCATGTCCGGCTGATCCAGTCCCCAAAAACAAAGCCTCACAATTCTCATTAGTTGCACTTTGAAGGTCTGGTTTGATCGATTTGAGTGGACAATTCATTTAATGTTCCCATCCTTTTCACCGCCGCATACCCTCAGCCTCGCGGAGCAATCTGTAGCCTCCAACCTTGTTCCCACTCCCTAGTTCATTTTTGATTACCACCCCGCGACCGTCTCTAATGCCTGAGAGCTCCAGTGTTTCGGGCAGGACTGTTTGTTTGGCCCCCTAGGAATTGATTTCCACGCTAGCAGCTGCCGCCATGGCGTCATCACTGAAACGGCACGCGGCGTCTTCGGTTCCGCTAGGCACTTTCTAGTTTAGTTTTCAGAGTCTGGATTTTGCTCTCTCAACGATGGCTTGTCCGGGTGCTGTTGTGGCGGGATGCCAAAAACGGCGCTGGAGAGGTTCCATTTCGACGTAATGTCAATCATTTTTGAAGCAAGCTGCAGTGTCATGGCTCAGTCTTTACTGACGGAAACCGGTTGCCGCGCTGTCGCCACCGTTGATGGTCGCTTAAATCTGGTCTGGAAATAGCCATCAGACCAGCGCAATCAATGAAAATACCGGCCTTTAGTAGCTGGTACAGTGTAAAGCCCTGTCTGCCATATTTGAGGCTTTGAGGCCTCTGGGTTGACCTCGCTTTGACCGGCGGTGGTGATTTCTGGCAGTGAGGGCACGTATGACGACGCAGGCTTTATGGCGTCCATGGGTAGAAATTCGCGACTTCTTCGCGCTTTCAGTTCATACGGGATTCATGCTTGGGCTTCTTCTGAGCCCATACGCCTTTCGCAGCCAGCCTCTGGCCGCCAATCTGAAACCCTGATCGGGTCATGGCTGTTGACGCGGGTTTTGACCGATATGCGCCCTTCCGTAATATGCTTTTCAGCACGCTGCATACCGACACACCTGGTCCGATACATGGCTAGGCAGAGCTTGGCCATTAAAATATGGAGTCAGTCACAATGTTAAGGTGTTCTTCTAAACAGTCCGCATCGCCAGCACTACGCCGCCGCTTCCAGCTGCCACTCCATACGCGTAAGGTCGGCAATGGCCCGAATTTACCGCCGTTTGCCCTCCGGACTTCGCCATATCGCCGCCATGGGTGAGGTCCGCATCGGCGCGTCCGGTAGCGACGTTGGTCCTGCCCGGCGTCGGTCACGTCTTTGGGTGGAAAATTATGTCGACGCACCGCGATGTCGGTCCGCGGGGTTTTGCTGCGATGTAACTTCCTCCGCCCGCAAGGGCCATGGTATTCGGATATTGTTGTTGACTGCAGAGAGCTGTTTGCGGGAAGGGCAGGCGACCTGGCAGGCTCCTCGGGATTCAGATGTCTTAGAGCAAGTTTCCCGCCCTTCGGCGATGAGGCTGCTGAGGCACTCGGACTCCCCGAAAAAGGCACGCGAAGGTTTCCCCAAGACCACCCATTGTATTGGTTGGGCTTTATTGTGGGTCCTTAAGGCCTCACCCCCTTTTGTGAAGCGTACGTTGATCGACTACTGGATCCCATCTGCGAGAGTGTGTCACTGACATGGTGTGTTCGATGAAGCTGGTTTTGTTTATCGCCTCTGCGTCAGGGTCTGTCCCGCTGCCCTTCCTTCTGAGGTCGCTTAGAGGGTCCATGACCCTCGGGAGGAATCATCAGGACGATGCCGCGTCACCGTATGGATCCCACGAGCCGCACCATGGAGCGTATACGTCCCGCGACTACTGGGGAGGGGTTATGTAGGAGCCAGGATTCCCACCTGCTGAAGCGTCTACGGTCCCTCTTTATTTCAAAGCCATTTCTTTAGGGTTTCGGAGATGGCTACATCAGCCACCGCACCTGTCTTGTCGACGGTGCGCGCGGCAATCAGGATGGCACGCCCATATATGGATGGTCACTGTTGGATGGCTCTGCCGGACTGTGCTAGCTCGCCCACTGTGATCTGGGCAGGGATGGTAGGGGCATTGACCGCCGCTCAAAGTGCGCATTCTGCCGAAAGCCGAGGCGAGTTTCGGCTGTTTGGAAAGACGAGTGGCAAGGCGGTAACCGCTTCCTGCCTTCTCGGCAGAGGATAGAAAAGAAGCAGTCTTTACGTCCAGCACTGCAGGGGTTGGGTCCTCTCTGCACACGGAGTTCAAGGCAAGTTCGTAATTGGGCCCATCGGGCTGGATTCTCCTCTTTGTTCACTCTAGGGAAAGACGAAAGCCTTCTCCAGACGCTCAAAAGGATTAAGATTGGGGTGTTCCATGGGCTCGTGGAGGGGTCTGACTTTGTAGCCCCGCCAAACCAGCTCTAGGAGTGCAGCTCTCCACTCTAGGCTTCGGCAACAAATGTTCAATAAAACACGGGTCAACTGGATTTGCTAGCCTGATGGGCGACAAGGTGGTATACAACAGTGGCTCCTTAGGAATAACACCCGTCAACCTAACGTCCAGCTGCTGAAAGGCCCTCCCGGTGCAGCGGACATCCGCCATAACGGGCAGACGCATCCTTCCTGGCCCCTCTCTCAGTGCGCAGAGTGTTATTGCTATTAGCCGGTGCTGGAAGCGCCAGATTCTCCTCCAACTCCGGGCCACCCTGGGGCCTTTTAGCTCCACGGAGTTTAGTGGCGGGACACGCACGCCAGATCCAGTGGGTCCACCCAGAAGGGAAGACAGACAGCCGTGTCGTCGGAGCTGTTGTGGAGATCTACACTCTGCCCACACGAATGCGGGTGCGCCCGCCTATTTTCACAGCAAATAACGCATGGGTCTCGGGCCTGCTTTCATGGCCAGCCACCCAGCCTCGACCCCGGTGGAGCTGTTGTGGGTATTGGTGACCTGGTTCCAGCCCGGCACGGCGGCTCTAACCCCGAGCCACTCGGTCCATGTGCTCCAAGACACCAATACGACAGACAGCAAATGGCGTTTATTGAGGGGTCACAGGGGTTTTATGGTGGGCTATCTCTGTGTCATTTCCCTTAGCTCATGTCCGGCCGGGTGTGGCCAGGTACAGAGCTGGGATCTGACCACAGGGGGTGGGGAAGAAGTGTCCCTAGCTGTCCGTCACAACCTGATATCTTCCGTTCGCAAATCCCTAACTCCCCACATCTCCCCCTCCCTCATGATTAGTAAGAATCATACAAAGTTATATAATTTAGACATTATTAAATTTCATGGCTTAGTAAGGTTAGTATAAAATCGTGAGTGCCTTAGTAGCAGGCATGCCTTAAAAGTAATTGCCGGTGATTCGGCGAGCATAATGTTGACTGTTTCCAGGCGGCTTCTTAACGAATTCCACTAGTTTGTTAAATATGCAAGGCCCAAAGATTAGTGTTAGTAAGAGTATAGTGACTGGGCCTATTAGGGGTGGAGATTAGGGTGGTGAGCCACGGGGAACGGTTGAACCATGATTCGAACCAGCCCTGTTGGGCTTCCCTGTCCATTTTTCTCAGGTTCAGTCGGTCTCTTAGCTCGGCCATGGAGTTTCTGACTCGACTCGGTGTGGTCCGCATAAAAACAGCATTCCTCTTTCAAAGGCGGCACACAGGCCTCCTTGCTGCATGAACAGAAGGTCCAGTCCTCGCCTGTTTTGGAGGGACGACCTCTGAGAGTGAGAAAGGGGATTTCTCTAGGGGCGAAATGGATTTCTCGATTCTTTGCAAGTCCTCGTCGACAGTCATCTGCAGTTGAGCCAGTCCTTGGTGTCGGGTTGCGAGGGCTGAGACGCCCGGTGGCAGCCCGGTAGCTCCTAAACCGAGGAGCATTGCAATGGTGATGCCCGTTACCAGTTCTCGCTTGTGGAGCCGGGTTGGGTTCCTCGAGCATCTGGTACACTTCTTCTTCCTGGCGATATAGAACTCTGGGGACAATGAGAACTTGAACACAAAAAGTCGGTAGAGTGATTGAATTTGTTAAAGGAGTACACATGGGCTTACCCTGACTGTTGACAGACCTACATTCCGATGCAGCAGGGATCACCCACTGGAACTTTCCCCCTTTAAGTTTGACAGGAATTCTCGGCAGACGTTTCCCATCTGCTTTGCCAAGGTTGCATTGCCGAACATTTGCCCTGACCCGTGACCTGGCTTAGGGTAATGCCTCTCCGGGGGTGTCCCATCTGCATTGGCATGGACTGTCTGACTTTGAAAAAGATGAATGGGAGACCGATGGCAACCCCTTCATAAAAAGGGGCTGTGCATCATAGCACAACCAACATGATTCTGTAAGGGTTCAGGTTAGATTGGTTTAATGATAGAAAGGTGGCATTCAACATGTTTAGGAATGGGTTGTAGAGAGTTGGTCTGGCTAGGAGATCGACTGGGGGCAGTTTACTGCTACGTAGCCTGCCTGGCCGCGCGAAGCATGCCATCACGCTGGTTATTGCAGTGCGAACTGCTGCTTGGATGGGGAGCTAGGTGCTTCTCCTTTACAGCGTGCCTGATTATGGCTGCGACATTGGACCCAGGTGGCAGCGATCTTAAAAATGTCTTTGGTGGTTGAATTGCATGGCTGCCTCAGGCGGTCGGCTACCACAGGGCCTTTTGCCTCTGAAGGTAATGAAGAGGAATCTACTGCTGCTCGGAGCCGGTCCACAAACTGAGTGAAGCTCTCACTCTCACTTTGCTTTATGGTGGACCAAGGCTGACTGTTTAGCTAGTACCTTAGAAACTGTACGGATGGCTTCTCTGGCAGCACAGGTTGTTGTCATGACCTCATGGGCCCCAAGACCCTGTGCCTGTGCTTGTGGGGGTAATCATAGTCGGGTCTCTGCCCATTAGCCTCTGTAAGCTGGAGCCGTGCAGTGGATGGTTTTCCCCCGTTACCAGGGCTAGCTGCTTTGCACAGTTATCCTCCCATTCTTGCTTAAAACAATCATCCCTGCCCCATCAAAGATTAGCCTGCAAGTCTGTTTGATATCAAAGGGAAGCATATCGTCACCTCCAAAATGCTATCCACAAGTGTGGGAAACCATGGCAGAATTAATTCCCTTATCTGCAACCGCTTTTTACGATTACCTGTACGTCTCTTTCGGATTTACCGGGCGGTAGGTTCGTTGGTTCCCGTCTGCCCCCGCAACCCGAACCGGGAACACAAGCGCGAGCGGATGGCACCTCCCAGCGACGCTATTTTAATTTTTTCTCCAGTCCGTGGAGTGGAGTGCGGTCTTTCCTTGGTACGCCTTAACCCACGCCGGAGGGTTGCGGCTAGTGGTCTTGTCAGCCGCGGCACCCTTTTGTTAAATCCCCAGTCGGTGTCCGACTCGGCGTCCGACCATCCCTCTCCCGACCAGCTATCCGAGGCTGGAGTCAGAGTCAGTGCCGAAGTCGACTGACTGGACGCTTCCCGGGCTGCCGAAGCCTTTTCCTAGGGCTCCACCCCTCGCCTCGCCCCTCCTCCCGCGGGGTTGGGCGGGCCGTTCCCTCCCCTGCGCTCCCCCGCCTCCTGCTGAGGGAGGTTCTTGACTTATACGGATCTGCTTTATAATGAGCTCTCTGATTGGTCTGACGCTCCGCCTCCGGGGGTCGCCCGGCTCCCTGCTCGCCAGCTCTTGCGCCATTCAGCGAGCCTTCTGCGGCCCCTCCCCGAGCTCTTGCTCCAATCGTGACCACGCGGTTCGGCCGCCATGTTCAAATGCATACGGTGGGGTTTCGTCTCCTCCGCCGCTTGTATTTCTGATATTATAGCAGCTGCTCAGCCTCCTCTGCTAGCCCCTGCCACAATGCCCGTAGCGTGCTCTCCCTCCTCCGCTTCTGGTGAGTCCCGGCTCGCGGGCCGCGGGTGGATCCAAAGGTCCCCGTGGTCCAGCGTGGCTGCCCGACTCGAACCCTCCACGGTTTTGCGTAGCCGCCCGATCCCCAGCTGCGGCGTAGCTAATAAACAAGTCCACGCGGCCCTCCAGGTCTCCCTGTTCTTGCCGGGCAGTTTGCAGAGCCCGGATAACTTTCCCCCATGCTTTAAGTGTTTTCCCTGAGCCGGAGGACATGGTGTCCCTCAGCCAGGGCATTTGTGCATTTACACCCATATCTCCGGATGGAGAATATCTACCGGGCTCTCTATAGCCCCGATCTTTATAAGTCTCGGCACTGCGAGAGAAATCATTAGCTTTCACAATTTAAACCCCACTGCAGTGGATTTCACTCATGACATTAGCAATGGCCTCCATGGTCCATCGCTGGTCCGGGGGACGCTCTCCCCATGCCACAAGTCCAGCTGTGTGGGCGCTGGTACTCGTCCCAAGCGATCCCCGAACTCGGGCGGTTTCTGCGCCTCGGTTTCGGGCGTGCACCACTTGTTGCGTTAGCGAACTGGTTCCAGCCCGGCAGCGGCTCTAACCCCGAGCCACTCAGGGTCCATGTGCTCCAAGACACCAATCGGCAGACAGCAAATGGCGTTTATTGAGGGGTCACAGGGGTTTTTATGGTGGGCTATCTCTGTGTCATTTCCCTTAGCTCATGTCCGGCCGGGTGTGGCCAGGTACAGAGCTGGGATCTGACCAAAGGGGTGGGGAAGAAGTGTCCCTAGCTGTCCGTCACAACCTGATATCTTCCGTGTACAAATCCCTAACTCCCCACAACAGATCTCTGAGAATAGGGTGCAGACAGGTGAAGTTCAGGCCCTTCTCCCAGGGAGGAACGACAGGACAAAAGGACACAGACTTAAATCTGCACAAGGGGACGTTTAAGCTGGACATTTGAAAATACTCTTCACAGAAAGCGTGATTGGGTATTGAAATTGGGCTGCCAAGAGAGGTGGGTGCGTCACCGTCCCTTGAAGTGTTTCAGGATAGACTGGATGTGGCACTGAGTGCCATGGTCTGTGTGACAAGGTGGTGTTGGGTCACAGGTTGGCCTTGATGATCTCAAAGGTCTTTTCCAGCCTGGGTGATTCTGTGATGATTGTGACACTGCAGGGCCTCGTGGAACTGAGAGGACCATGGTGACACTGTGTACGACATGGCACCACAGAGCCAAGGGGCCACTGTGACACTGTGGGGCTACATGGAAGCAAGGAGTCCATTGTGACACTCTGGGTCCTGTGGAACCACAGAGGCCACTGTGACACTGCAGGGCCTTGTGGAACCAAGGGGCCATTGTGCCACTGCAGAACCAAGGAGAGCCTTGTGAGAGCCTGGGGCCAATGGAATCAAGGGGCCATTGTTCCACTGCAAGGACTCTTGGAACTAAGGGAACAATTGTGACACTGTGGTGCCCCATGGAACCAAGGGTCCTCGTGACACTGCAGGATCTTGTGTAACCAGGGCTCCATTGTGACACTGCAGCACCAAGGAATTCATGGTGGCAATTGGAGCCCTCATGGAACCAAGAGGCCACAGTGATACTGCAGGGCCTTGTGGGACCATGCAGAGCATTGTGACAGAGCAGGACCTCGTGTAATGATGGGGCCACTGTGACACTGCAAAGCCTATGGAACCAAGGGGCCAGTACTGCTCCTCAGGGACTCATAGAATGAAGGAAACATGTTTCACACCGTGGTGCCCCTTAGCACCAGGAGGCCATTGTGACACTGTGGAACCAAGGAGAGCATTGCTGCACTGTGAGCCCTTATGGAACCAAGGATCCACTGGGACACTGCAGGGCCTTGGGGGATCAAGGTGCCATTGTGACACGGGGGGGCCCAAGGATCCAAGAGACTTTCTGACACCAAGGGATCCCATGGAACTAAATGGACATTGTGGCACTGGGAGGCCTCATGGAATCATGTGAACCATTGTGACACTCCAGGGCCTCAAGGAACCATGGAGACACGAAGATAGCGGGGAGATTTCATCTGCTGCACAGTAGGAGGGCTCTGCGGAGGGACCTGGACAGGCTGGGTCCTGGGAACAAATCTAACAAGGTGAGGTTTAACAAGACCAAGTGCCATGTCCTGCACTCTGTACCCAAAAACCCCTGCAGGGCTACAGGCTAGGGACAGAGTGGCTAGAGAGTGGCCAGGCAGAAAGGGACCTGGGGGCAGTGATGGACAGCAGGCTGGACATGAGCAAGCAGTGTGCCCAGGTGGACAAAAAGGCCACTGGCACCTGGCCTGGATCAGGAATGGTGTAGCCAGAAGGAGCAGGGCAGTGATTCTTCCCCTGTGCTCAGCACTGGTTGGGCTGTACCTCTAGTGCTGTGACCAGTTCTGGGCTCCAAATTTAGGAAGGACATGGAGGGACTGGAACATGTCCAGAGAAGGGCAACAAGGCTGGTGAGGGGTCTGGAACACAAGTCCTGTGAGGAGAGGCTGAAAGAGCTGGGGATGTTTATCCTGGAGAAGAGAAGGCTCGGGGGAGATAAGGTGATGTACTAGAACAAGTTGATCTTGCTGATCTCCAAAGTCTTTTCTGTGATTCTCTGAAACCACCCTTGGAGCAGTTGCAGGATGAGCCCTGGGCCTCCTCTTCGCAAGGTCCAGCAGCCCAGGTCCCTCAGCTTCTCCACACAGCCTCAAAGCCCATCCTGTCAGTCCTGCAGAGCCTCTCCAGCCCCTCCTCACTACCCAGAACAGGGAGCCCCACACCCAGACACAGCAGCCCAGATGTGCCCCCCTGGCCTGTGGTGCCTCTGGCAAGGGAGCAGCATGAGGCACTGCAGGAGCCTACAGACAATTCCTGAAGCACTTGTAGGATGATCCTGCTCCCCAAGGGATATTCCCATGGTCCCAACTCAGGAACTAAAATGCGGAGTGGGGCCAGAGGGAAAGGGCAAAAAGAATGGGCTGTTTGCAGAGGGGGAAACAGAAGTGGTCCATAGGAAGAAATCTAGAACAGGAATGAAGAAAGAAAGCAAAGGTGAAGGATAGGAAATCCTCAGGACAAATTGGGGGTGGCTGCCAGGCAGCCCTGGATCTGAGCAAAACGTCTGCAGTGAGACAGGAAACTCACAGCTCATGGGAACAAACTTTCTGGCTGACTGCAGAGGCCACGACAAACCTGAGTGGTTTTCCTCCTGTCCCCCAGCCCTTGCTGGCCCCAGGGGCTGATGGCATTTGTGCTCACTCAGCTCCATCTCCCCACAGCAGCACCATGGGGTGCTGACGCCTGCTCTGTGCAGTGCAAACAGGGGCTCCTGAGCCAGTGCTGCCGTGGCTGTGCCTGCAAGGATGCGGCACCTGTGTGAGCTGGGGGAGAGGCCAGGGCTGCAGAGGGGGATGTTGTTGGCAGGTGCATGAGGACGCTGTGGGACGCTGCCCTGGGCTGTCCAGCGCAGTGGGGATGGATCAGCCCCTGCTCTGCTGCTCCTTGCCAGGGTCTCCCCCTTGCAGGGCCCTTGCAGAGCACCAGCCATGCTGTTTGCCCCCAGCCTGCCCACGGCCAGCCTGGGGCTGCTCACGGGGGTTTTCTCTGCTCAGCACTGGCCTGGCCAAGTGTTGTGGAGAGAGCCTGGCCAAGGAGCCTGGAGCCCCCAGGCCCTGGCCTGAGGCGTCAGCGCTGCCCCAGCAGTGCCCATGGCCTGTCCCTGCTGCAGCCCCGGCACTGCCACCCCCAGGGCTGTGCCCGGCCCCGAGAGCACTCAGGCCCTGCAGCAACACGAGGGGCAGGAGGGCAGCGGGGCAGTGGCACGGGAGCAGCACTGGCCACACCAAGTTCTGCTGCTGCTGGGCACAGCAGCTGTGCCAGCACTGATCTGCCCCAGCTCTGCACACAGACATTGCTGCTGCAGCTCCAGAGGAGGGAACAAAGGGACCTCTTTGGATAAAACTTTGCTGGGAGATCCTTTTGTTTGTTTAAAGCCACCAAGAGCATAGCTCCTCACTGACACAGTCTATGGGTAAGAGCAAAGGTGAAGAGAAATAAAACGAGAAATGGTAGAAACAATGACCCTTATTTTTCGGCAATATTAAAAAACTAAACCAAATGAGAAAAAAAAGCACAAAAACAACAACAAATATCAAAGATTACTTATTTTACAAGTGATTTGCAGAAATTGGCAACCACTTTTCTGTTTCTGAAATCCTCCAGTCACCAGTCTCCACACTGCAGCTTTGAGCTCCAGGTTCCTCAGGCTGTAGATGAGGGGGTTCATGGTTGGAGGCACCACCGAGTACAGAACTGACAGTGATAGATCCAGGGATGGGGAGGATATGGATGGGGGCTTCAGGTAGGCAAACACTGCAGTGCTGATGAACAGAGAGACCACAGCCAGGTGAGGGAGGCAGGTGGAAAAGGCTTTGTGCCGTCCCTGCTCAGAGGGGATCCTCAGCACAGCCCTGAAGATCTGCACATAGGAGAAAACAATGAACACAAAACAACCAAGTGCTAAAGAGATACCAACAGCAAGAAGCCCAACTTCTCTGAGGTAGGTGTCTGAGCAGGACAGCTTGAAGATGTGAGGGATTTCACAGAAGATCTGGCCCAGGGCATTGCCATGGCACAGGGGCAGGGAAAATGTATTGGCTGTGTGCAGCAGAGCACTGAGAAAGCCACTGGCCCAGGCAGCTGCTGCCATGTGGGCACAAGCTCTGCTGCCCAGGAGGGTCCCGTAGTGCAGGGGTTTGCAGATGGACACGTAGCGGTCGTAGCACATGATGGTCAGGAGGAAACTCTGCTGAAATGAAGAACAGAAAGAAAAACACCTGAGCAGCACATCCTGAGTAGGAGATGTTCCTGGTGTCCCAGAGGGAATTGTGCATGGCTTTGGGCACAGTGGTGCAGATGCAGCCCAGGTCAGCGAGGGCCAGGTTGAGCAGGAAGAAGAACATGGGGGTGTGCAGGTGGTGGCCGCAGGCTACGGCGCTGATGATGAGGCCGTTGCCCAGGAGGGCAGCCAGGGAGATGCCCAGGAAGAGGCAGAAGTGCAGGAGCTGCAGCTGCCACGTGTCTGCCAGTGCCAGCAGGAGGAAGTGGCTGATGGAGCTGCTGTTGGATATTTGCTGTTTCTTGTCATTGGGATCTGAAAAAAATGTAATCATGGAATAGTTCAGTTTGGAGAGACTTTAAATATCCCAGCACAGCTTGGTGGCACTTTCCCCCACTTCTGCCTGCCCAGGGCTCTGCTGCCTGGAGCTGTCCCTGCCCGCAGCTGCTTCCTTGTGCCCAGGGCTGTGCCCTGCCAATGCTGCCTGAGCCCAACCCAGCCCTGGGGACTCAGCTCTGCCCTGCAGACCCCTCCCAGCACAGGGCACTGCCCCGGGCCAGCTCTGCCTCTACAGGTTCTGATGGCAACATCAGAGCATTCCTGACAAGGCTGGAAAAGCGACACTGATGCTGCCTGTAAGGGACCGTGTGCTAGTTTCTGTCAGTGTCTGTTTTATTAAGACCTGAGATAATTTTTTTATTATTATTTTCTTAACCTGAACTCAGAGATGAATATCAATGTGCAGTTTTCCATTCAGGCAACCCAGAGAAGTAGATTTTAAAAAAAGGATTTTCTCATGTATGCAGTCCCTGCCTTGCTGTGCGATCCGTAAAATCTCTTTGGAAAAGCTCTGGAGTTAAATGTCATGCTAGGACATGCTGTCCTGTACAGTGCAGCATCTTAACCACACAAGGAGAACACTTCCAAGCCTTAAGAGCTGTCTCCTTCCACCCAGACCTTGTCCCCCAGTGCTGTGGGCAGCTCCCAGGGCTGGCTGAGAGCTGTCCCTGGCAGGCAGCAGAGTCCCTGCCCCAGCACAGCGCCCTGGGCTGCAGGACCCTGCTCTGCAGGACAGCCCTTGGCACCCCTGGCTGCTCTACACAAGACAGAACCAGAGAATATACTCACAGAGTCTGTAGGCATTGGGATGTTCCAGCTTTAGGAGATGGCTCCAGGAGCTGCAGCTGCTTTGTCCTGCATCCAGAGGCTTCCTGTGTCAAGGGCTGGGAGTGATTCTGCCCCAGTCACTTTTGAGCACCTTCCCAGTCCTGACTGATTGAAGCTGTCTGTGCCCCTGTGCTGTGCCCAGGGTGGCTGCAGGCTGTGCCCCAAACCCAGCTGGGCTGTGAGAAGAGCTGCTCAGCAAGAGAAATGTGTTTTTGAAGCTCTTCTTGGTTGCCAGGATCACCCTCTGTGCCAGGAGCCCATCCCAGCTAAGCAGCACAGACATAGCACAAGGACTTTAATGACTTTCTCAGGGCTTAGGTGCTGCTTACATCAGACTCAGTCCCTTAGAGAGTGTTCAAAAACCTCTCAAGAACTCAAAGTGAGATTCCAATTCTAAAGTTTCTTGAAGTTTTAATGGATTCCACTGAGGGATATGACTGTGAAATTGTCCCCAAGTTCCAGTTAGAGTAGAGCAGTCGTTGCACTGATGATATGTGGGAACAAACAAGGGAAAAGTGTCTCCGCTACTGAGAAAACCTCTATGTGTCTCATGTATCCACAGGATCAAGGGCTGAGCCCCAGCCCCTGGCAAGGCAGATCCTGTCCCTCCCTCATTGCTCAGGGCTCTTCCCAGGGCACTGGGCTCTGGGGATGTGCCATGCCAAGGGCAGGAGCATGGGGCGGCCCCTGCCAGGCTGCTGAGCAGGGACAAGGAGGCAATGAGGCCCCAGCACAGCAAGGCTCACTTGTCCCCTGCTGGCCTCAGGCCCAGGGCCAGCAGCCATGGCCCAAGTGCTGCAGCAGTTGGCTCTGGCAGGGCCTTTCAGCTGCTGCCCATCCCTGTGCCCTCTGCAGCCCAGGCTGTCCTACGGTGTCCATGCCCTGCGCCTCTGTCCCTGCAGGCTGTCGGCATCCCCCGGCTGCCCCACCTCGCTGGCCCTTCCTTTGCTGACAGCTCTGCGTCCTGCCTGCCTCTGCCTGGACACATAAAGCCTTGACCTTGATACCAAAAGATTAAATTCAATTTTTACTGTGCCTATGAAATTTTTGCACAGGAATAAGGCATGCAGGGGCTGCTTTCCCAGCAAGGATGGTTGGAAGACAAGAAAAAGACATCTGGCTCATAGGAGCAGTTAATTCTTTTAACCAGGGAACTTCGTGTGTGTTTTTTGGAAATCGGTAAGTTCTAATACACGTGTCTTGACCAAATATAAGCAACACACTTGTAGAATGATGCGTCCACATAAGGATAGGCATGCAGGCATGGGAGAGCTCTCGGGGGCTTGTGCATACAGGCTCAGAGATAGAGATGGAAACAAGGTTTGACCTAAGACCTTGGGAAGGCTTAGAGAATTAGAGCATTAAAGTCAAACAGACATGAAACAAGAATGTAAGTTGGTAGTTTAAGTAAAAATATGTTTAAAGCAAACAGAAATATGCATTATGTAAGCAAAGCAGTATGTTAAGTAAGGTTGTAAAAGATTTTAAAGTTTAGCAATGGAATCTGCTATAAAGTTAGCTAGAAGTTTAAGATGCATCAATGTAAGTTTGTGAATTGTTATATGATTGGTTAAAAATGACGCATTGCAGAAAAGCCGTGAAAAGCTAAGCAATTAATGATTGGTATGAGAAGATGCTAGCAAGCTTTGTAGAAGTATTTGATTGGCTAAAATATTTATATAAGGCATTGTAGCTAATAATTAAGTGTCTTCTGATACTGTGTTGTTGGATCTAACACCTTTAATACCTCACTGTTCTGTGAGACTGGTGCCATAAGGAAATAAACCGTATTTTACAAGGTCTCTCAGTTGCCCTGTCCCTCATAGCATTTACATCCCAATACTGTGGTACCAAGGAGACCCTTGCGACACTGTGGGGCCTCATGGAAGAAAGGAGGACCCATTGTGACACACCAGGGAATGGTGCAGCCAAGGGGCCATTGTGACACTGCAGGACCTCATGGAATAATGGAGACCGTTGTGACACTCTGCAGCCTCATGGAACCAAGGGGCCATTGTGTCATTGTGCAGTCCCGTGGAACCAAGGAAAGCATTCTGACACTGCAAGGCCTCATGGGAGCAAGGGACCCTTGTGACACTGCAGAGCCCCATGGAAACAAGGGGCCAGTGTGACACAGCTGGGCCTCATGGAACCGAGGATCCAATACGACACTACCACTGTGACACTGCAGGGTCCCATGCAAACAAGGGGCCACTGTGAAATTGCTGAGCCCCATGGATCCAAGGGAACAGGTAACAGATCTGCTTGGCTTGGCCTGACTGGTCCAACTGCCCTTGGCATGTCGAGTGAGGAGAGAAGACAAAGGACTGTGTATGATTGATGTGAATCAAGCAAAAGCAGTTTATTTTGCCTCTAAACATGGTTTATATTTACTTCCTCTCTTGGATTACACAGTCACGCATTATTTCATTGGTAACTCCTCTTTGTCCGTGCATCTCTCGATTGGTAGCTCCACTTTGTCCACGAGGCAGGCATGCATCTTATTCTTAATCTAACTGGTTGATACCATAAGCGTGATTTTACTCATGTTGACACCCCTGTGTTGGTCAGTAACTTTCTGCTTCTTCTTTCTTCTTGCAGTATCAGCTTTTTTATCCACTGAGATGACCTCATTCAGAAGGTTAGGCTGGTTCATTTAGCACATGTCCATTTTCCTGTCAATATGATCCTACAATTCCCCCTTCTTTTTCTTGAACCAAACCTTCTTTAGAGCATTTGCAATAATGTTTGTAGTTCTCCTAAGTATACATGGCACAATCATTCATACCAACACTATTACAACCAACAAGGTAGGTCCCTGGATCAGAATATCTTCCAACCATCCAGTAATTCCCCAACCTTCAAGCCATTCTCCCAATCCTCCATCAGTCACTGTTAATTCTTTCATATTCTCTTTCAGTTGTGCCAGTTTCCTGTGAATTGATTCTGAGTGATCAGAAAGGTTCATACAACACATTCCTTAAAAATCCTCACACCCATGTCCTTAAGCTAACAGTAAAAAATCCATAGCAGCTCTATCTTGTAAAGTTCCATGCCTTATGCTATCTACATCAGTTAAAAACTGTGATATCACTTCAGAGGTTAAGTTGATTTGGTTAGCGGTCCAATATCCTAATTTGTTGAGTGTCTTAAGTGCCTTTCCTGCTGCAACTTGGGGTAAATCTAAGAGTTTAGAACACGTGCAGGTTCATCCCAAAATGGTACTGTTTCATCACAGTCTGGGCCTAATTGATTTTTATGTCTCTTTTTCCTTGCTTTTTATGTAACATTCCATATTGCGTGATTCAGTAACTGCTTATGGTCTGGCCCAAACATGGTCAATTTTCCAATAGAACAAGGTCTGCCTACCAGGTTACTTGGAATTCCAGCCCAGGCCCTATCTCTTCAAATCAAAAAGATTCCATTAGGTAATTGCAATCCCTGTGTATTCTTTTCCCACATGTCACTGTATAGCTTGTTTCTGGGGCAGTAGCTGTTAGAGTCATCCCCTCTATGTCTATCAAGTACACTGCTAGGCTGTACAGTAACTTTTAATGACTTGCTATTGCCTTCTATTAGCTGCTTTGCCTGTTGTGCATTAGCTTTAAAATACAGACATCCGTCCTTTGGCCGTAAAGATCCTAACAAATTAAATTCTTGTGGCTCAATCTGCTCAATTGAATCTGTATGATTCAATTGCATTATTATTTTTCCCATCCAGCAGGCAATCCCATCAATCCCACGTTTCAGAGTTTGGCACGTTGCATTAGCTTGAGTCAGATTCATTGTTGCCCATGTTTTGTTTTTTACCAGGTCCCTAAATTGTGTAGCTTCAAACCATGGCAGTCCAATCAGAGAGGTCCTAAAATGATCTCCGGGGGTGGCCATAGATAAACATAAGGATTGCTCTCCTGTCTGGTTGGCAAATGTGACCTGTATGTTTTCCCTGGGGTTAATTTGCACTGCTGGATGTTCATTAGTTACTGTTACCCATAGCCCAATCAAGAACATCCTTAGCTTCCCATTGATTAACCACATTTTCCAGCTTGTTGATTTCACCCAATAATGGATTGGAATCCAAATATATTTGCCACACTTCTTAGTTAGGCATACTACATCTTTAGCCAGTCTCCCTGTTGCACCGTGCCAAACCAATGTTCTTATCCTCTTATGCTCGTGCTCTGCTACAATTAATAATTCAATAACTTCTTCTGCTACCTCTGATTCCTTTGTAATACACATTCTACAGAAGGTACAAATGAAAAATAGACTGTGTTTATACCATTGATTTTTACACCCTTCACTCTGATCTAAAATCCAACAGATACAGTCATCCTTGAAACTAAATCCACTTGTTTAACTTCCATCTGGCTGGTCTCTGTCCCTGGTGTCGTGCTTCTATCAGTTATCCACGGTCTCACCCATTTTGCTTGGATCCATCTAGTGCCAGAATCACACTTGAAATATTTTAGACCTCGGTCGCTTTTTTCTTGTTGGATTAACGGTTTAACAGCTGCAGCAAATGCAGTAGCCATGTATCCTGCTTTTTCCTCAGCTGTGCCTACTCTGGAGCAAGCTTCAATCATTTCCACCACAGTCGCAGCTCTTGGCAGAGCCTGCAACAATCGCTTAGAAGCTGGATTAGCATTTTCTACAGCTAAGGTCATAAGCAAAGCTTCTCTTACAGAATCAGTAAGCGTTGTTTTTTCTAAAGCATTTTTCAGCCTATATAGGAACTGTATGTACGGTTCTTTAATATCTTGTTTAATTTTCACATTAGAGGGAGTCGGTTTCCCAGCCTCTGGTCATGTTTTTAAAGCTTCCCTTGCTAGACCTTGTGACTGCCGTAAAGCTTCTAAGTGCAGTCATGCTTGTACTTGTGCATCGGCAGAGGGTCCCTGACCTAGTAACATATCTACAGAAATTCCCCTTAACAGATCCCCATCATTCCTTTCCAGATTGCTAACTGCGGCAATGTGACACAAATCAGACCACCTTGTCTGCTGTATCAACTCTTGCATAGGTGTTAATATCAGTCTAGCTATCTGCCTGCTATCAAAAGGGGTTAAGAGTGATCCAGTAAAAATAATGTCTATAAACGTTTGTGTATAGGGAGAGGTTAACCCATACTGCAAAACCGACTGTCCAGCTCCTTTAATAATCTTCCAGTCTACTGTGAAGCACGTATTCAGACACCTCCCTCCATTTCCGTCACTCCTCTCCCAGTTCTACTGGATAAACCATTGGAATAAATTCACTCTCAATCATTGCGTCCTCTATCAGTCCTTTCCAATCTGGGAATCATCGTTGTCCTGGCTCATCCATACTTTTTATCATAAGTCCCTGTCAGCGAATCCATGGCTGCCACTTTGCCTCGTATGAATTGCTCATGCAGTTTCTGTTGTTGTTCCAACTCCTGCAATTTCTTAAATATCTCCAGTGCTCATAAAGGTTGATCACCCGTCACTTGCCGAGTATACTGGCCACTGGGTGATGGTGGTTGATGGAGGGAGTGGTGGGTACAGGCGGCGAGTGTGAGGGGCAGGTTGTGGTGGAGGGATTGCAGCACTCTATCCCTCGGGCTCAGTTTCCATTGGCTGATTTTTTGCTGAGATTGGTGCCGCTTGAGGGTTAACAACGCCTGGATCCTGTGCTGGAGATAAGTTCTGTACCGTCTGTGATGCTCCAGCGGCAGCATTGCATTCTACCTTTATTTCCTGGATTACAGTAATTACCAATTTCCAAGTTGTTGCTACTTCTCTTACCTCCTTTCATCCATTACTTGCCTCATGCCACAGAAACTGTCCTATTTGTTCCCATGTCTCTACTTTAAATGCAACATTCACTTTTGCATTCGCTTCAGGGGACACTCCGTGTTCCCTGCTCCACAATAACAGTTCTCTGAGGATAAGCTCATCGTATTTAATCCCTCTCTTAGAAAGGATATGGAGGAGGAACTTCACTATTGCACTTTCTTCTCTAGATAAATTTTGTCCCATCTCCTCCTCCCGGCTGCTCCCCTCACTTGGGCACCAATTGCAATGTAGGTTAGTCAGTCTCAGGCCATCCTCTGACCTGCTGCTCTCAGTCCCGCTGAGCCGTCCTCCAGCCAGTCTCTTCTTCTGGGTTCTTCTGCCGCCTTTCCTCTGATTCTGGTCATGTCAGGGTCACCATCAGAGGAGAGGAGACAAAGGACTCTGCACGATTCAATGTGAATCCAGCAGAAGCCATTAATTGTGCATCTAAACATTGTTTATATTTATTTCTTATGACACATTATTTAATTGGTAGCTCTGCTTTGTCCACGCAGCTCTTGATTGGTAGCTCTCTATTGTCTGAGAGGCAAGCACTCGTCTTCTTCTTCACCTAATTGGTTGATACCATAAAGCACAATTTTACTTGGGTTGACACCCCTATGTTTGTCAGCAACTTTCTGCTTCTTCTATCTTCTTGCAACATCAGCTTTATTATCCACAGAGATGACTTCATTCAGAAGCTTAGGCTGGTTCATTTAGTACATGTCCATTTTCCTGTCAATATGATCCTACACTGTGCTGCCTCATTTGTGCCTGGCCCAGCTCTGCGTGGGTCAGAGGGAGAACAAGGGGCAGCTCCCTCCCAGCCCCCAGGGACTCCTCTGGCCCCAGGGCTTGGGGCAATGTCAGCACCCACTGCTCCAGCCACCGCTTCTGCTGGCACTGACAGCAACACCAAACTGTGGCTGATCCCGAGGGAGCAGCAGCATTGCAATCTTTGCTAGTGATGGTTGGGTGCATTGCTGAGCTTCTCCTTTTGGGATCCTTTGCTGCTTTGAACTACAGTAAATGACACTGATTCCTGAACTTGGTGTCTGTGTCTCTGCTGCTGACCCTGCCCACTGGTAAATCAAAGTTGGTGTAGTCTGGCTAGATCACCACAAAAATGTTGATTTTATATGTAAATGTTTGGAATCAGTCCTGTCCTAAATTCCCAGGCATAGGGAAAACCATCCCTAGAGTTTGCTGGCCCTGGAGTGGGCTGAGTTCAGAGCACCATGGGAGCAATGGGGAAGTGTCACGATCCGCTCAACCCGAGCGGGAGTCGTGATGGTTCATTCTACCCCAGGGTGCAAAAGACAAAAGCAAGGGACTCAGGTTTGTTTTAGCGGAAAGCAGTAATGCAGTTTATTGAGAGCCAAAGAGAGAGAGAGAGAGAGAGAGGGTGAGAGAGAGAAAGGATGGGATATAGCTACCAACAGACGGGACGCATCCTCGTGATCGTCTGACGCGACGCGTCCTCAATCCGTTGGGGAGAAAGAGATCTCAAAGTCTTGTCTAAGAAAGTCACTTTTTATAGTCCTTTTCCAAAGCGAGTGGCCTCTGGCCAAAAGGTGGGAAGATTTATGGACTATTGTATGTGGAGATCGTAGCCCCATGACGCGGGTGCAGGGACAGGGTGCGATAACCAGTACCCTGCAGCGTACCATGACAAGCACCAGGCACAGCCACAAACAGTCCTTGGCCTGCAAGCATCCACCTCGGCCAGGCCAGAGCTCCGGTTCAGGGCAAGTGGTGCAATCTCAGGTCCCAGTCTCTGATGATGGTCGTGAGGCAGATCAGAGAAAACTCGGACCGACTCTTACAGGAAGTCAGCTGAAAGAAGCTGAACTACTAGATGTATTAAAATATGGAAAAATGAAAAGAACTTGTGTGTTTGGGAAGATGAGGGTGAATTTTGTTAACAGCATCCCAGAAAAAGCACCAACAGAGGGAATGATTGGTATCAAAATGCTCCTACATAGAGTGACAGAAAAGGTTTTTGATCTTGAACTTGGATTCATTGGTGCAAAGGAAAGAGTAATAATATAATAAATGATTATATACATATATATGTATACATTATAATAAAAATTTGATGTATGACATTCACATATGTATAACGACATTGTAAAATAATGCTCCAAATACTAATTTTTTTAGCTTTGGCTGCTCAGGGATGTAATAATTAATACTCTACACAAAATGATTGGTCAGCACACGAACATCACTGGAGAACTCTGTGAGATTGTATACAACAATTGAAGGAGGAAGGGATGAAATTGGCAGATTTTGTAGGGTTTGCTGACACTAGGATGTGGAATGCTTTCTCTGTTCCTGTGAAAAATAAAGTGAGTGAGACTGCTGGGTTTTTCATACACCAGACCACCCACAAGCTGCAGCATTGATTGAACAGATGAAGGGGTTGTTAAAGAGCAGTTGAAAAAATGAGGAGATGGGAAGGTGTTGCAATGAAAATCCCATCTCACAGATGTGCTCCATACCCTTAACAACTGCCCCACTGGGGAATGGAAACCCCTGGATGTGCATGGCTGCACCCAGTGTGCAAATACAGCCATGGACAGTGACACTGTGACTGCCTGGGAAATTATTCTGGGTGTGATGGCCCCTGACAGGGCCACCCCAGAGGCTGCAGGGCTGGACCTTTATGCATTAGAATTAGTTAGGATAAATCAGAAACAAATGAGAGTTATCAATACCAGAATAGGAATTCAGATTCCTCCAGGACACTTTGGTTTGATAAATGCTCACTCGAGCTTGGCCTTGAAGTGTTCATGTTTTGGGAGGAATAATTGGTGCAGATTATCAAGGAGAAATTAAAGTAATTCTCTTAAACACTAGTGAACAATTGGATTATTCAACCCCATGTCAGGGTAGCACAATTCTTCATATTGCAGTTTTTAAAACAACTGTGAAAAAAGAACACCACCTCAAATCTCTGCTGTTCATGGAGATAAAGGGTTTGGATGCACCAGTCCTAATAATGGAGCCAGAGTGTGGGTGCAGAGGCCAAATGGCCCTCCTGAGCCAGCTGAAGGAACAGCTCTGGGGCAAAGACAGCACTGTTTGAATGCTGAAACCTGGGTGAGAAGGATGGGAATATGTCCCTGCAGCCAAGTGTTCTGTGCCAGGACAAGTGGATGTTATGGGATATTGTTTTACAGATCCTGTAGACCAAATCTCCCTGTTTGTCCCAACAGCTCTTTGGAAAATGCTCTGATCCACGGGGCTCCATGTGAAGGCTGATGTGACACTGAGGCACTTCCACACCAATTCCATCCAGGAGCCTGGGTGCCCTCAGGGACTGGGACCAGGCACCTCTCCAGCCAGAGGGGAAAGGACCCCACCAAGCCTTGTCACCCACAGACAGCACAGGACAGCTGAACAGAAAAGGACCTTGGGGACATTATTCTGGAATTAAACAGGTGTCAGCTCTGTGGACAACAGGATTATTGTTCCTAACCAAAATGAGATTGAGGAAAGAGAATGAAAACCTGTCACTAATTTACACTGAAGTCTGTATATTGTATCTTAATAGTCAGCCAGAATCTTTGTTTGCGGGAAACATCTCTAGAGTTTTACCAAGAATTATTCATGAAAATGGTCATGAAAATCTTAAGATCAAAGCAGCCAAAATACTCAATCTAACAAATTGCTGGATATGGATGAACTGGGCTGTACTGGCAGGGACTGCAGGGGTTGAATGGGCTGTTCCCGCCTCTGCCGCCTCCCATTGGCCGAGCACCCTGCCTGTCACCTCGCACAGCCAATCAGCACAGGGGATCAGGACCTCGGAAGGCGTGCCTGGTGTCGGCGCCATCTTTTCTTTTTGCTTCTAACTTCCATCATGCCCCGTGGCCCGATAGAACTCATTGGAGTGCCTAAAATTCTAGCTGTGCCCTGTGCCCTAAGGAGACTGGTTAGAGCTCCCCGAGCTCCCCCAAGTGCTCCTGAACTGTACACGTTCCCCCTGAAAACCTCAAGTCGTGGCTTGGAGGCAAAAATCTCCCCTAGGTGCATTCCTGGACCTGCAGATGCCCTGTCTGAGACACTTCCGGGACTACAGCTCCCATCATGCTCTGTGGCGAGCATAAACAACCAATGCAACACTGCTTACAACTCCCATGATGCTCCACGGCCCTATTAAACTGTAATATACGCAGGCCTACAACTCCCATCATCCCCCGCACCCCAGAGAGCCCTGTTAGAGCCCCCCAAGTGCCCGCCTGGAACCCAGAAAGGCCCCAGATTCCCTCCCTGAGCTCCAGGTGCCGCCCTGAATGCATAAGTGCTCCCCCACACCTGGAATTGTCCATCAGAATCTTTCAGTGCCCATCCAAGTGCCCACCCAGCTCCCCGACGTGTACTCCAGACCCTCAAGTTCCCTCTAAATTCCATCCCCAGGCCCACAACTGCCCCAGTTGTGCCCCAGAAAAATCTCCCTGGACCCTGAAGTGCCCCCTTTGACACTGCCTGAAAAGACGAGGATAAAAAAGATGACAAATGGACTACAAATATTACTAATTATAATAATGAGTGAAAAAAATATAACCAATAGAGCTTAATTAATAAATGAAGGGAAGTGTGTTACTTAGAACCTATGAAGATTAATTTCCTTAACTGAAAGAAATGTATGAATTTTTAAATAAAAATATAAAAACTAAGTAATAAAAACCATTGTATTTAGAAATATATATAACAAAACATTTATAATTAAATATTAAAACTAAAGAATAATTTACATTAACATTTATGGATCATTTGGGATGCAGACATCGTTGCTCAGAGCCAGGGATGCCTAGCAGCCACCCCAAAACTGCCCTGAGTATTTCTTTATGCTTCATCTTTGCTTTCTTTTCTTTTTCCTGATCCAGATTTCATCCTCTTGCCAACCCCTGTTCCCTCCTCTGCAAACAGCCCATCTCTGTTTGCCCTTTCCACTCTGGCCCCACTCCCCATTTCTATTCCTGAATTTGCACCATGGGAACGTCACTTGGGGAGAAGGATCACCCTACAAGTCCTTCAGGAATTGTCTGCAGGGTCCTGCAGTGCCTCGTGCTGCTCCCTTGCCAGAGGCACCACAGGCCAGAGGGCACATCTGGGCTGCTGTGTCTGGGTGTGGGGCTCCCTGTTCTGAGAAGTGAGGAGGGGCTGGAGAGGCTCTGCAGGACTGACAGGATGGGCTTTGGGGCTGTGTGGAGAAGCTGAGGGGCCTGGGCTGCTGCACCTTGTGAAGAGGAGGCCCAGGGCTCATCCTGCAACTGCTCCAGGGGTGGTTTCAGAAAATCAGAGTCAGCCAGGCTGGAAAAGACCTTGGAGATCATCAAGTCCAATCTGTGTCCTGACACTGCCTCGTCTCCCTGGAGCCTCCTCTTCTCCAGGATAAACATCCCCAGCTCCCTCAACTACTCCTCACAGGACTTATCTTCCAGACCCCCCATTAGCCTTGGTGCCTTTCTCTAGACATGTTCCAGCCCCTCCATGTCCTTCCTAGATTTTGAGGCCCAGAACTGGACACAGCACTCGAGGTGCTGCCCAACCAACGCTGAGCACAGGGAAGAATCAGTGCCCTGCTCCTGCTGGCCACACCATTCCTGATCCAGGCCAGGAGCCATTGGTCTTCTTGGCCACCTGGGCACACTGCTGGCTCATGTCCAGCCTGCTGTCCATCAGTGACCCTAGGTTCCTTTCTGCCTGGCCACTGTCCAGCCACTCTGTCCCCAGCCTGTAGCACTGCAGGGTTGTTGTGCTGCAGGACCCAGCACTTGGTCTTAAACCTCACCTTGTTGGATTTGGGCCCTGGATCCAGCCTGTCCAGGTCCCTCTGCAGAGCCCTCCTACCTTCCAGCACATCCACACTCACACTCAGTTTGGTGTCATCTGCACATTTGCTGATGGTGCACTCAATGCTCTCATCCAGATCATCAGTGCAGATATTGAAATCCACGCTGGCTGGCTCTGATCCCTCAGCCATCCTGCAGGTGTTGGCACCCAAGGTGATCTGTTCCATCACCTTGCTGGCACTGAGGTTAGGCTGACAGGCCTGGACTTCCCCAGATCTGCATTTCGCCAAATCTGCATCCTTAATAGGCAGAATTATGCTCTCTCTAAGTCCAGTGTAGAAGTTTTGTTGTTACCCTTCCGTCTTTCACAGAATATTGTAAAACTCCATAATTTCATGGTCACTGTACCCCTCTGACAGCCTCTGACAAGCACATCTCCCACCAGCCCTTCTCTGTTTGTGAACAGCAGGAGACAGAGCTTTCCTTGGGACTGGAAAGAGAAGGAAACCTCCCCAAAGTGCAGCCTGGAAGGTTCAGCCTGGAGGTGAGGAAACAGCAAAGTCCCTGCCAGGGCAGAATGCTGGTGGCCAAGGTGTCCCAGTGTGAGTCTGGGCCGTGGCATGGCTCTGTGTGCCAGGAGCCGGCAGCGCTGGGTGCAGGGAGCCCAGGGAGGGCACAGCAATGCTGGGCTGAGAAATGCTGGGGGGACAGCGAGATGGGCGTGTGCAGCCGGCCAGGGCAGAGGGGCAGCACGCACAGGGCACAGGCTGCAGGAGAGATGGCCAAGGGCTGGGCAGGGCTGGCAGGGCCAGAGGCACCCAGGCCTTTGTTTCCCTGGGCTGGGCAGTGCCTCTGGAGCCCCACAGAAAGAACTTCTTGCAGGGGCTGCATTTTGCTGCTGCCTCGGCCCTCCCTGAGCAGGCTGGAAGGGCTTGCAGGCTGATGCCATTTGTCCTTGCTGCCCCTCCCATCCCAGTGCCCCAGAACCAGCCCCCGAGCCACCCCGTGGAGGGACAGGCCCTGCTGGGCTAGGCCTGAGCTCAGGCCTTGGCCTTTCTGCTGCCTCCAGCCAGCTCAGGCCTTGCTCAGAATTGCAGTTCTGCTAACAGCCTTTGGCTCCTGCAGTCCTGCCCTCAAGGATCTGCTCTCAGCAGTCCCTGGGGAGCCTTTGGCACCATCTGCCCTCAGTGGCGCCAGTGATGCTCCAAGGGATTTTGAGTTTGCTTCTGACTCAGAAGGGCCTGTCCCTCACGGGTGGCTTGGGGCAGTTCCTGGGGGCACTGGGATGGAGGGCAGCAAGAAATGGCATCACCCTGTGTGACACTCCAGATGCTCATGGAACCAAGGGCCACTGTGACACTGTGGGGCCTCATGGAAACAAGAGGCCATTGTGTACCCCCCAGGTCCCTTTCTTTATGGCCACTCTCCAGCCACTCTGTCCCTAGCCTGTAGCACTGCAGGGTTGTTGTGGCCAAAGTGCAGGACCCAGCACTTGATCTTGTTAAACCTCACCTTGTTGGATTTTGGGCCTGGGTCCAGCCTGTCCAGGTCCTCTGCAGAGCCTTCCTACCTCCAGCAGATCAACACTCCCAGCCAACTTGGTGTCACCACAGTTCCATGAGGCCCTAGGGTGTCACAATGGTCTCCATGATTCCATGAGGCCTCCCAGTGTCACAATGTCCCTTTGATTCCAGGGACCCTTGGTGTCCCAGAGTCCCTTGATCCTTGGGCCCTGCAGTGTCACAGTGGATCCTTGGTTCCATGAGGTCTCACAGTGCAGCAATGCTCTCCTTGGTCCCACAGTGTCACAATGGCCTCTTGGTCCCAAGGGCACCACAGTGTCAAACATGTTTCCTTCATTCCATGAGTCCTGATGAGCAGCACTGGCCCCTTGGTTCCATGGGGCCCTGCAGTGTCACAATGGCCCCATCATTACACGAGGTCCTGCTCTGTCACAATGCTCTGCATGGTCCCACAAGGCCCTGCAGTGTCACTGTGGCCTCTTGGTTCCATGAGGCCTCCGAGTGCCACCATGAATTCCTTGGTGCTGCAGTGTCACAATGGAGCCCTGGTTCCACAAGATCCTGCAGTGTCACGAGGGACCCTTGGTTCCATGGGGCACCACAGTGTCACAATTGTTCCCTTAGTTCCAAGAGTCCTTGCAGTGGAACAATGGCCCCTTGATTCCATTGGCCCCAGGCTCTCACAAGGCTCTCCTTGGTTCCACAGTGGCACAATGGCCCCTTGGTTCCACAAGGCCCTGCAGTGTCACAGTGGCCTCTGTGGTTCCACGAGGACCCAGAGTGTCACCATGGACTCCTTGCTCCCATGTAGCCCCACAGTGTCACAGTGGCCCCTTGGCTCTGTGGTGCCATGTCGTACACAGTGTCACCATGGTCCTCTCAGTTCCACGAGGCCCTGCAGTGTCACAATGGCCCCTTGCTTCCCCAGGGCCCTGCAGTGTCACAATCATCACAGAATCACCCAGGCTGGAAAAGACCTTTGAGAGCATCAAGGCCAACCTGTGACCCAACACCACCTTGTCACCCAGACCATGGCACTCAGTGCCACATCCAGTCTATCCTGAAACACTTCCAGGGATGGTGACTCACCCACCTCCTTGGCAGCCCATTCCAATGCCAAATCACCCTTTTGTTAAGAATATTTTCAATGTCCAGCTTAAACATCCCCTTCGTGCAGCTTAAGGATGTGCTCTCTTGTCCTGTCACTGTTCTGGGAAAAGAGCCCGACACCCCTGGCTGCACTCTCCTGTCAGGGAGTTGTAGAGGTGATGAGGTCTCCTGAGCCTCCTCTTCTCCAGGATAAACATCCCCAGCTCCTCAGCCACTCCTCACAGGACTTGTGTTCCAGACCCTCACCAGCCTTGTTGCCCTTCTCAGGACATGCTCCAGCCCCTCCATGTCCTTCCTAAATTGGGGGCCCAGAACTGGACACAGCACTCGAGGTGCTGCCTCACCAGTGTTGAGCACAGGGAAGAATCACTGCCCTGGTCCTGCTGGCCACACCATTCCTGATCCATAGGAGTCCCAGGGTTGGATGAGGAAATGCTGGGGAGGTGAGGACAAAGTGTTATTGATTTTCAGCCTTGAAGGGTCTTGATTTTCATATCTATTCAGACTGTATTACAAGGTGCTGGGGCATCATTATCAATTGAACATTGCTGATATCAATCTAGAAAAGGACAAAACAAAGAAAAATCAGTTCTCTCTGTGTTGTTTTCAGTATACTATGCTCACTTTGAATACACTTCTGAAATCTTTATAATTAACCACAGAAGAATTGAAAACTTAAATCATTCCCAAGGGCTTTTCTTGTTTGGGTGTTTTGAAGAAATGTTTACGAACCTTTGTCACTGAATTTCTAAACTGAAGAGCTCAAGAAAGAAGAGCCTCTGGAACAGTAAAATTCATCAGCATCCTCCAAGTGGCTGAGGATCCATCCTCATCAGAGCAGGAATGAACAGAAATGGGCATAGCTTTGTGGCTGCCCCAGCTCTGGGACGGGCCCTGGGCCTGGAGCAGGAGCAGCTCTGCAGGGCCCCAAGGCCAGGGCTGTTGTGCTGGCCTGGGCAGATGGGATGGCAGCAGGGGCTGCAGAGCTCTCAGGAGCTCAGGGAGAGGGCAGCAGGGCACACAGGGAGCCTCCTTTTGCCTTGGCCAAGCACCTTGCCCATGGCTGGGGCTGAGTCCTGTCTGAGCTGCAGCTGCTGCTGTGCCCTTGCCAGGGGCTGAGGCCGTGGGGCCACTGCCCAGAGCCCCCTGCCCTGAGCAGAGCTGTGGGGCCAGAGCCGGCTGGGCTGTGCTGGGGAGAGGCCCTTGGTGCTGCCCAGAGCTCAGGGCAGCTGGCACAGCTTGCAGGGAGCTGGGCTGGCCTGAGAGAGCCTGCCAGAGAAAGCAGCAGTGTCCATCTCAGCCTGGCTGAGCATGCAGGGGCAGGACTCAGGCCAGGCCTTGTGGGGCAGGGCCAGCGCCTGTGGAAGGCACTGGAAACAGGCAAGTGGCTGAGAGAGGAGGCTGCTCTGTGTCCTCGGTGGCATGCACAGAGGACGGAGGGAGACCAGGCCATTTGTCAGCGCTAGCATCTGTCCCCAGCCGTTGCCAGCCCTGGCTGCTGAGCCCAGGTTTGCCCTGGGCTGAGTTTGGCTGTGGCCCAGCTCCATCCTCCTGCGGGGCTCAGGGCCTGTTCCCGGCCATGGCCAGCCCTGCCCGGCCTCTCTGCTGGCCCAGAGCCCGGCAGAGCCCGGGGCAGGGCTGTCAGTGCAGCCCACAGGTGCCACGGGCTGTGCAGGAGCTGGCAGAGGCTGCCCAGCAGGGAGGCCATGGGGCACAGAGCCCCAGGGCTGCTGTGGGCACCACGGCTGCACCTGCAGCTCCAGAGGAGATGTGACAGATGGGAGCAGAGACAAATAATTCCTGCTGCATTCTTTAGTGTGTTTGCTTATACAGGTGGCCTGCATCCATATATAGAGGAGGTGTTTAGTGTCAGATAACACTGGTAGAGTGACAAGAATACTCTTATTTAGCTGAAAAAATTATTTCATGCATAATCCACAATGATATTAAAAAGACACATATGATCAGAAGAGCAACTAAGTTTTTCAGAGGATGAGAGACTCATTGGTGTTCCAGTAGTAAAATCTGTTCAAATACTTTCTCCAGGGCTTCCCTGAGATTAGAGGTGACCACCAGAGGCCACGGCCTGCCAGAGCTCTCTGTCCTGGCAGCTTTTGTCTGGGAGAACCCTTGCATATAGGGAAGTTTTCAGGAGGAGTATCAATTTTGGCCACAGGTACCTGGAAAACGGATGTTTCTTTTCCAAAGGAAGGAAAGCACAGTGCCCCAGTGCTCCAGGGGCTGATGAGCAGTAGCCCTAGACATGCCAGGATCAGCTGGACCTGTCAGGTTGCTCCTGGAATGCAAAACCAGCCAGATCTGTTCCATTTCCCCTTGGTTCCATGAGTGTCACAATGTTCTCCTTGCTTCTGCAGTGTCACAATGGCCCCTTGCTTCCATGGGGCCCTGCAGGGTCACAATGGCCTTTTGGTTCCATGGGCCCCACAGTGTCACAATGGTCTCCATGATTCCATGGGGCCTTGCAATGCCACAATGGTCTCCATGGATCCACGGTGCCCTGCAGGATCACAACGGCCCTTTGGCTGCACGAGGCCCTGTAATGCAGCAATGGCCTCTTGGTTCCACAAAGCCCTGCTGCTTCACACCGGCCCCTTGGGACCCTGCGGCCCAGCAGTGCCACAGTGATGTCCTTGGTTCCACCGGGTCTCCACAGTGTCACAATGGTCCTTAGATCCACGGTACCTTGCAGTTTCACAATGGTCTCCTTGGTTCCATGGGGCCTCACAGTGTCACCATGGTCTCCAGAGGAAGGAAACCATGGAGCCCCCATGTTTCAGGGGCTGATGAACTGCAGCCACCAGAGGCCAAGGCCTGACAGACGTGTCTGTAATGGCAGCTTTTGTGTAGGAGCAATCTTTGGATATAAGACTTTCAGAGGTGGAATCCAAATTTCAGCCATGGGCACTTGGAGAAGATGGATGGTTCTTTTCCATAGGAAGGAATGCAGACAGCCACATTGTTTGAGAGCAGAATAGAGGTGACCACCAGAGGCCAAGGCCAGCCAGAGCTGTCTGTCCTGGCAGCTTTTCTCTGGGAGAAACCCTTGCAGATAGGAATTTTGGAGGAGAAATACCAATTTTGGCCATAGGTGTCTGTGCAAGAGGGACAGTTCTTTTCCATAAAAAGGAAAGCACTGAGCCCCAGTGTTTGAAGGCAGGTGAGAGCCAGCCCTTAGGAAGCCAAGGGCATCCAGGCTTGTTGTAATGGCAGCTTTTGTCTAGGAGCAATCCCTGGATATCGGGAATTTTGGAAGTAGAATCCTGTTTCAGCCATGGATACCTGGATAAGAAGGACAGTTCTTTTCCATTTGAAGGAAAGCCCAGAGCCCCAGTGTTTCAGGGACACATGAGAAGAGACCCTTGACATGCCCAGGGCAGTTGGACCAGTCAGGCCAAGCCAACCAGACCTGTTACCTGTTCCCTTGTTTCCATGGGGCCCTGCGGTGTCACAATGGGAGTGTCATATTGGATCCTTGGTTCCATGAGGCCCAGCTGTGTCATACTGGCCCCTTGTTTCCATGGGGCCCCACAGTGTCACAATGGTCCCTTGGTTCCATGAGGCCCTTGCAGTGTCACAATAGTCTCTATGATTCCATAAGGCCCTTACATTGTCACAATAGACCATTGGTTTCTCTGAGTCTTACAGTGTCACTATGGTCCCTTTGGCTCCACAAGGCTCTGAAGCACCACAATAGCTTTTTAGTTTCAAAAGACTTCAAAGTGTAAAAATGGCCTCCATGGTTTCATGAGGCCCTGCAATGTCACAATGCACCTTTGGTTCCATGGTGCCCCATAGTGTCACAATGGTATCCTTGGTTCCATGGTGTCAGAATGGACCTTTCATCCCACGGAGACCCACAGTGTCACTGTAGTGCCCTTGATTCCATGAGGCCCTGCCATGCTGTAATGGCCTCTAGTGTTCCAATGGGTCCCAAAGTGTCAGAAGTGTCAGAATAGTCTCCATCATTCCATGAGGCCCTGCAATGTCACTGTGCTCCTCTAACGGTCGATCCAAAGTTTCTCTGATCTGCCTCACGACCATCATCAGAGACTGAGACCTGGGACCCCACCACTTGCTCTGGACAGGAGTTTCTGGTCTGGCCAAGGTGGATGCTTGACAAGGGACTGTTTGTAGGTGTGCTTGCTGCTTGCCATGGTACGCTGCTCTCAAGCAGGGTACTGGCTGTAGTGTTCTGTTCCTGTACCTGTTTGTTGGAGCAAGTCTCTGCACACAATAGTCCAGAGGCCACTCGCTTTGGAAAAAAACTATAAAAAGTTAATTTTCTGAAGAGACTTTTGAGATCTTTTTCTCCCCACAGATGGAAGACGCGTCTATTGGCTGAAGACCAGGAGGACGACGTCCCATCTGTTGGTAGCTATTCCCCATCCTTCTCTCTTTCTCCCTTCTGTTTTACTTTGTTTCCTTTATCTCTCTCTCCTCTATCGCAAAACTGAGTTATTGGCATTCAATAAAGGGCATAGCTGTTTGCTACTGAATAAACCTTGAGTCTCCTGTTGTTTGTCTTTCGCACCCTGGGGTCAAACGAATCATCACAACTCCTGCTCGGGTTGAGCGGATCGTGACAGCTCCCCTTGCTTCCATAGGACCCCACAGTGTAACAATGGACTCTTGCTTCCATGAGTTCCTCTCAATGGCTCATGGCTCCATGAGGCCACGCAGTTTAACAATGGACCCTTGGTTCCATGATGCCTTGCTTTGTAACAATGGACCCTTGGTTGAGGGTTCCATGAGCTTCTGTAGTGTCACCATGAACTCCTGGGATGCATTACATCACAATGGACAATTGATTCCATGGGACCCTGCTGTGCCACAATAAACCCTTAGTGCCATCAGGTTCTTGAGTGTCATAGTGGTCTCCCTGGTTCAACGAGGCCTTGGAGTGTCACAACAGCTGCTTGGTTCCAATGAACTTCCATAGTATCACAGTGGATATTTGGTTCCATGGGACCCTGCTGTGTCACAATAAACCCTTAGTTCCATGAGGTTCTGGAGTGTCACAGTGGTCTCCTTGGTTCAACAAGGCCTTGGAGTGTCACAATGGCCCCTGGGTTCCATGAGCTTCCATAGTGTCACAATGGTCTTCTTGTTTCTGCAGTGTCATAATAGACCCTTGGTTCCATAAGGTTCCTAAATTTCACTGATTTCTTTGGGTACATGTGGCCCTGCTGTCACCCCAGCCCCTTGGTTCCATGAGCTTCTGTGCTGTCATCAATGGTTCCTTTGTTCCAATGAGGCACTGCTATGTCAAAATGGACCCTGGGTTCCATGCAGTTCTACAGTGTCACTTGGATCCATCCAGTCCCATAGTGTCACCATGGTCTCCTTGGATCTGCACTGTCACAATGGACCATTGGTTCTATGTGGCCTCACTGAGTCACAATGGTCTCCTTGATTCCGTACTTTCCCTCAGTGTCACAATGGAGCCTTGTTTCTGTGAGGCTCTGAACTGTCACAATTGTCTCTGTGGTTCCATGAGCCCCTGCTGTGTCACAAGGGTGTCCTTTGTTCCATGAGGATACAAAAGCTTTGCATAAATATCTAACAACCCCTGCTTAACACACCTGGGAACATCTGTCTGCATTCAAAAAAAGCATTAAGGGTGAGAATCGCACCAGCAGCTTCCATCTGCAACAGAGACCCGGGAAAGGACAGGGAAAGAGAATTCAGATGAAAGACTCAGAGAATTCTGCTGACAGAGATAATTTCTGGTCACACTGTCCCTTGTAGAAAGGTGACATCATTCCAGGCAGTCTGTACTGAGCATGTCATTCCTCAGTGGGGTTTGCTGTTCAGGAAACCTGCTCAGGCTTTTCCATTCTTTCCTCACAACAGGAAAACTTCTCCTGGGCCTGTGTGCAGGCAGAGCCCTGAGGAGAGCAGGTGGGACACGGTGCAATGGGCTGGAACACCCAGCTGCAGAGCTCAGGGGGCAAGGCTCTGATGCAGGGCACAGGGATGTCAGTCCCAGGTGGGTGATGTCAGACATGGTGAGGCTGGGGGTGAGGAGCTGCTTGTCCAAACAGGGTCAGCCTGCAAGGGGCTCATCCTTCTGCATGCCCAGACCTCCAAAGGAGACATTCAGCATCAAGATCACTTGGAAAATGTTTCAGTCACATGTTCTCTGAAGTGAAAAAATATTTCATTGATTAAAAAAAAGATCATGAGGTGCCCTTTGAAGTCTTCTTCCTCAAGAAAACTCCAAAATTACTCCAATGTGCTGCACAAGCCCTGGAGATTTGAAGACAATTGAAGGAAGACAAAGAGCTCCCAAGGGATTTCTGTTTTTTTAATCAGTTCCCACGTGGATTTGGGGCTGAGTCCAGGACCTTGAGGCACTGAGAGAAGGTTGAAGAAGCTGCTCAAGGAGGCAGAAGCAAAACTCCAAGTCCCTTGGAGCATCAGTGGCCCCACTGAAGGCAGGGACTGCCAAAGGCTCCCCAGGGACTGGTGAGAGCAGATCCTTGAGGGCAGCATTGCAGGAGTCATAGGCTGTGAGCAGGAACTGCAATGCTGAGCAAGGCCTGGGCTGCTTGGAGGCAGCAGAAAGGCCAAGGTCTGAGCCCAGGCCTGGCCCAGCAGGGCCTGTCCCTCACGGGTACCTCGGGGCTGTTCATGGGGCAGTGGGATGGGAGGGGCAAAAAGGACAAATGGCATCACCCTGTGTGACACTGTGGGGCCTCATGGAAACAAGAGGCTATTGTGAGCCTGAGGGGCTGTAACACCCCAGAACACTGCCATGCTGGGGGTGACCAAAGGTTCCTTTACTCGAGCTTGGTGCACAAGAGAAACCCCAGCCAGGTATTCTCAAGAGGTCAAAATGGCACAAAATTTTTCTGGCAAAGTATAAAAAAATCAAGGAATTTTGAAAGAGGATTTTATATAACATCCAATTAAACATAAAACACTTATCATAACATGAACTTCATTAACTTAGTCCATTTAATCTTGTAACATTTAAACACTTGTTGAGATACCCAAAACTGTTCCATACAGAGCATTAGGAGAGGCGAGAGAGAGAAAGAAACAGAAGCTCTTTAGAAAGACACACACATGGCTACCAACTCCTGGGGTTCCAGTGTGGGTGAGACACAGACCCAGGAGAAGGCAGGGTACAGACCATGGGCTGAGCTCCTGCTCCGTGTTTTAAGCCCATGGGCTTTTGTGGGCCTCCCCCCAGGTGGGACTTGTGATTGCTGGGGCAATCAGAGCCTGGGTCAGCACCAGCCCACTGTGTGACTGACTGACAGCTCATCCCGAGTTGTCTGGGACATTGATCCCATCTAGCCTGCGACAGCGACCATGGTGACACTGCAGAATCTCATGGAATCATGGGTCAGTTGTGACAATGCGGGTTCAGGGACACCATGGAGACGTTATTGAACCTCATGGAATCATGGGTCAGTTGTGACACCGTGGGGTCTCACGGAACTCACGGAGTCCAGTGCAACTGATAGGGAAGATGCCTTTACAGACAACTAGATGACTGAAGGTATGAGTGTTTACATCTTTGAAATGGGTCTTAATGTCTCTATTAGCTTCAAACAACAGGTTTATTTGAAAGCCCAGACAGCTTGGCTCCTGAAACAGACAAGTGGGTCTGCACAAGCTTGAGTTTATGAACTTTGGCTTAAAATGACAGGTTCAAGAGGGGAAGATGTGGCAGACAGTTTTGGAAGGCTGTACCTTCCTAGTACCTTGCCCAATGGGGAAAGGAAGAGGGCAATGTGCAGCCAGGAGTTTAGGATAAAAGGAGGCTGCACCCTCTGGAACCTCGAGAGAGAAAACTGTGGACATGTACCCTGGTGGACTCTTTCCTTTTATTCAGATAAAGCTGAAGGACTCCTCTGTTACCTTTATGGGCACTGGCTTTTCATAGTGGGATTTCCCATACATGACACTATGGAATGTCACGGAAACCAGGAGCCATTGTGACACATCAAGCCCTCGTTGGAACCATTGTTGACAGTACAGAAACTCATGGAACCAAGGGGCCATTGTGACAATGTAGATCCAGTGAAACTGTGGAGACACCATGGAGACACCATGGAACCTCATTGAACCAAACAAACCATTGTGACACTCTGGTGCCTCATGGAATCAGGGGGACCATTGTGAAACTCAGGACCCCTGTGGAAGCAAGGGTCAGTGATGAAGCTGCTGGGCCTCTAGAACCAAGGAGCAGAGAACCATTGTCACAAAAACCATTGTGACACAGTGGGGCCACATGGAGCCCAGGGGCCACAATGACACTGCTAGAACTTATGGAAGCAAGAGGCCTTTGTGACACCACAGAAGCAAGGAGAATATTGTGACAAGGAGAATATTATGACACTACAGGGACTCACAGAATCAAGGAGAACATTGTGACACTGTGGGGCCCATGGAACCAAGGGAACACTGAACAAATCTGGCTAGCTGGGCCTCTTGGGGGCCACCTGACAGGTCTGGATGACCTTGGCATGTTGATGGTGGCTTCTCATCTGCTTCTGAAACACTGAGGCTCTGTGCTTTCCTTCCTATGGAAATGAATCATCCTTGTCCTCCAGGTGCCCATGACCAAAATTGGGCCAGAATCCACCTCCAGAATTCCCTTGATCCAAGGATAGCTCCCAGACAAAAGCTGCCATGACTGACAAGTCTGGCTGGCATTGGCTTCCTGAGGCCTGGCTCTCATCTGCCTTTGGAAACACTGGCGCTCTGTGCTTTCCCAACTAAAAGAACTCTTTTTCCATTCCAGACACCCACAAGCAAAACTGAGATTCTACCTCTAAAAATCCCTATGTCCAAGGATTTCCCCCAAGGGAAAGGTGTCAGGAGAGACAGGTCAGGCTGGCTTAGCCCAAGGGTGGCCATCTCTCATCTTCTTCCAAAACACTTGGACATCTCACTTTTCTTTCCTGTGGAAAAAACCATCCATCTCGACCAGGCGACCATGGCTCACAGTGGGATTCTACTGAACCATAGTATTCTGTTACAGCTTAAATAATTCTTTGTTTGAGGAAACAAGTTATGGGATATCTTAGAAGGTTTAGAAGGTTTAGAAGCTAGAGGTTAGGAATGTAACCCATAAAGGTATATATCTTAGTATAGGGATTAGAATTGATAAAGATTGATTGTTGAACATCCAGAACCAGCCAAAATACACATATGGAAGCATTTAAGTGAAAACTGATATGCATTGGAAAATACTCAGAGCCAGTCAGGGGAGACCCATCCATCATATATTTTGACACTGAAACTAATAAAGACCAGAATGAAGAGATTAACAGGTCAGGTAGTCATAGTAACAGGACAGAGGTAAAAAGTTTAGAGCCAGGCAGACCGTCCTTACTTCCTTTCCTGAAACCCTCCAACTAATTTAAAAGACCACCGACCCAATACCAAGGGAACACTTTGCAACCACAATGAGTATGCAACTAATTTCAATACTGAGTGGGGAATGGGTGGTGACAGATAGTAAATATGTGTAGGCGTCTTACAATATGCATGACTTTTGTGAATAAATAGAAGGCTAAAAGCCTTTGGGAGCAATCCTGTGTGCCCACCCAGGGCTGGAATGAACATATCCTTTTGACTAAACTGGTTGAAAAGTATTTTGTCCTTGCCTTTCGTGAATAATTTTGGTGACCACAGCAGGACCTTCTCTTCCCGCAGGAACAGATGGGAGCGTGACAGCTCCAGGTGCACCAGCCCAAGTCCCTCTAGGACAAGAGACCTCCACTCCCGCCTGCTTCAGTGTGGGAGACAGACAAGTCTGCTGGCCAAGGACAAAATGGTATGATAATGATTTTAAAATTACCGCAGGGTGAGAGGGCTTATTGGTAAGACATAGAAGATATTCTATGCATGATGTGGGCTGAAAGGTATTCCGTGCAAGCAGAAAGAACTGTTTAAGTTACTGTTGAAGGGATTCTGCTGTGCCATGGAGGGCACTGCTAGCAAGTTCTGGGGGCAGGCTTGAACGAATCCTGGTGTTTAAACTGCCAGTGGAAGGATTTGTCATGCCGTGGAAGGCACCGCTAGCAATTCTGGGGGTGAGTTTCGGCAAATCCTTGTTTATTGCTGCTATTTTGGGGAGCTGTTTTTGTGGTTGAGATTGGATGTGTGTGTGTGTCTGTGAAGAGTGCTAGATTAGACGTTTCTACAATTCTGAAGGCTATCATGTATTTTTGAGGCAACACTACCATCTTGTGTCGAAAGTTGTAGTTGCAACAAGTTACTAGTCACTTCGTTCATTTGTAATTCAACACTACCATCTTGTGCTAAAAATTATAAATACAGCGAATTGGGAACTTCTGTGTTACACAGGCCATTTGTTTGTTCTTAATAAATTGTTAAAAGTAGCCAGCCCAGCTACAGCTGCAAGTGCCCAACCATCCAGGGAAGGGCTCTCTAGATGCTTTGGGCTCCAACCAGGTGAATTTTTAGCTGAAGGAGAGGAAAGGGCTATTGTCAAACGGGGGAAAGGGAGGGAGAGAGGGGGTGTTTTGAGGGGGATTGTATTGGAGTCAAACAAGTAATTATTTGGTTTTTGGCTGGGAACTACCTCCAACTGAGAATAATCTCAGAAACCCCCAAAGGTGGGGACTAATAGGGGTGACTCCTTGCTTTTTGTGTGGGCTGATGATTTTTCATTGGGAACTGGTGGCATCCAATTTGGATCCTTCTCCGCTGTAGAGGGTGCAACAAGAGATGGTATTGTATATCTTATAGAAGGAGACCTATGTGCCCAGGGTGTGCCCTGGAACTCCTGAGATGCTGTAATTGGGAAGTAGCACATGATCAGTTTGAGATAGTGAGTCTGGTCTGTGGAAAAAGTTTAAAGCAGGAGAATCTGGATATTTTTGAAAAAGACTGGGAATGGTGCCAACTTGGTAAAATGAATTATAAGGCTCTCCTTGTAGTTTAACTTTTAGTATTTGAGATACAAGGGTGTATTTATGGAATTTCTGCCTGGAGAAGGAAGCAGCCAGTTGTTTGAGCTATTGGAGGAGGGGGAATTTGAATAACATAGAGGAGAGAGCAGAAAGAATCAGGACTGTGTGTGCTCAGTATTTTCGTTCCCTGAGACTACTAGGTCAAGGAAAAGAGATGGTATAAAATAAAGGACCTTGAGAAAGAAAAACAAAGAACAGAAAGAACAATGGGCACCAACCAGAGCAAAGAGATTTCTGAAGTCAGTCCCCTAGATTTTATTCTGGCACATTGGAGAGAACTTGTGGGGAATGGAGGTATTGAAAACTTGTGACGCTTTGTACACAATGGTGGCCACTGAATAAATTGGGAGAAGGCAACTGATGGCCACCCTTGGGGAGTTTGGCTTATGAAACCTTATTGCAGAGTATGTTAGCTTTAAAAGGGGAAGAAAAATGGGAGGAGGTGACATATGCTGGTATGTTTTTCTCTCTCCAAAATCATCCTGAATGGCAGAGAAGTTGTGGGATTAGGCCTCCCTCTGACTCCTTTGTACAAGCTTTGGACAAGGACAGCCAGGCAAAGAGAGGGAAACCTAAGCATTGCTGTGATGCCTGCTCCATAAATCAAAGGTGCACACAGCCTGATAAAGTTTATCATGCAGAAAAACAAGAACAGAAGTTAACAGATTTGCTCAGGCCACCCCCTAAAAGGCAGGGTAGACAAACAGAGGGAACGGGTTCAAGGGAATCACCACACTTAAGCCCTGCTTCAGTTTCCTTAGAAAAGAAAGAGACTGAGCAGCCAATTCCCTCACCTGCCAGAGCACCATATCCATGTAGTAGTGATAGTGATGACGAGCTGTCTTCTCCCACAGCCCACCTCTCCAAAGTAGTCCCACAGCAACCTGAACTAGAAGTCGAACAAAAGAGATAATACAAGCACTGCTATGAGAGGCAGTGGGACCAGAGGGAGCAAGGATGTTAGTTAAAGTACCCTTTTCTACAAACGATTTAGAGGCATGAGAGAAAGTTACTAAAAACTACCAGAGTGATCCGACTGGTAGCAGCAAGAGATTCAAGTGTTTGATTAAATAACACAATCCAGACTGGGCAGACATCCAGCTAATGCTAAATGCCTTAACTGAAGCAGAATAAGTGATTAGTTTTGAAAGCAGCAGGGAATTAAGCAGAAGATTCTCTAGAGGAACAAATCAGAATGTTAAAGAATTTTTCCTCCTCCAGGATCCAAACTGGGATCCAAACAATTTATTTCATACAGACATATTAGGGAACTATCAAGAATTTACAATAAAAGGAATAGAGAGGACAATACCTACAGCCATAAATTGGTCAGCCCTTTTTGCAGTCAAGCAGGTTCTATCAGAAAGCCCTTCTGAATTTTTAGATAAATTATGAGATGGAATGCGATGTCAAATGTCCCTAGATCCTAGTTGGTGAGTTTATTTTTAGGACAATCCGTGGGGGACATTAGGTGTGAACTCCAGAAGATTAAGGAAACAGTGAGGGGATGAAACTTAGAGACCTTACTAGAAGAAGCATGAACAGTTTTTAGCAACCGGGAAAAAAACAAAAAGAAAGGAAATTGGTAGCAGTAGTAAGAGAGGAGGATAAAGGGAGATGTAGACAAGGACCACCTAAACAAGATCCACCTCGCCTTAGGAAAGACCAGTGCACACTTTGCAGAAAATTTGGTCACTGGAAAAATCAATGTCCTGAACGGAGAGAAGGTGATGAACAAAGAAGGGGGAAGCCCAGAAGGGAGGGGATGGTTGCGCACGTCAAAGAAAACTGAGGAGGACCAGAGGGTCTTACCCTGGCGGACCCCCTGGTTATAGTTAAGCTAGGAAATGAAGGAAAGAAAATGGAATTTTTAGTGGACACAGGTGCAACATATTCAGTGTTGAATAAGGGTCTAATGCCTATAACAGATGATTATGTGATGGTAAGAGGGGGCAACTGGCCAAACCGTGAAAGCGTACTTTTGCAATCTATTAAAATATAAACTTGGGAAGCAGTGGGGGGAACTAATAATTTCCTATACATGCCCTATGCCCCAAAAGCACTTTTGGCTAGAGATTTATTGGAGCAGCTAGAAGCAAAAATCATATTAAAAAACGTGGAGATAAATTTAGAAGTTAAGGATCAACAGTATGTGGAAGTACTAAGCCTAATGCTAACAGTTGATTAGACAACTAATAAGGATAAAACTAAAGATGAAGAAGAAAGTCACAAGAAAATAATGGATCAGGTATTTCCAGGAGTGTGGGCCTCTAGCATATCTGGAAGGGCAAAGAATGGATCCCCTGTGCAGGTCAAGCTTAAGGAAGGGAAGCAACCAGTTAGGGTCAAAGAGTATCCCCTGAAAAAGGAAGACAGGGAGGGAATCAGCTCAATAATTGAAAACTTTTGCAGATAGGATTATTAAAAGAATGTTAATCTGATTTTAACACTCCCATTTTACCAGATAAAAAGCCTGATGGATCATATAGATTAGTACAGGATTTGCAAGCTGTTAACAAAATAACTGAGGACTTATACCCAGTGGTTGCAAACCCATATATGTTGTTAACATACTTGAAACCCTGAACTAACCTGGTTCACTGTTTTAGATTTGAAATATGTTTACTTTTGCCTCCCTCTCCTCAAAAACAGTCAGAAAATCTTTGCATTTGAATGGGAAACCCCAAATACAGTTCGTAAGACTCAGCTCACACTGACAGTCCTGGCACAAGATTTTAAAATTAGTCCCACAATATTAGGCTAAAAACTTGCAAGAGACCTAGAATCCTGGGAAGCCCCATCAGGAGAAGGGCAGCTGTTGCAGTATGTGGACGACCTCCTGATAGCTACACAAACCCAAGAGGCATGTGTAAACCGGACAGTAAGCCTCTTGAACTTTTTAGGTCTGCAAGGGTATGGAGTATCTCAAAAGAAGGCTCAGATGGTAAAATAAACACTTATATCTACTTGGGCTATGAGATCAGTGCTGGACAGAGGACTCTAGGGCAAGGTCATAAAGAGGCAATGTGCCAGATGCCAAGACCCCAATCAGTGAAAGAACTGTGAACTTTTCTTGGAATAACAGGGTGATGCAGGAGGACTCATGTTTTCAAATGAGCAATTCAAGAAATTGATTGTGAACAGGGCTTTACAGAGCTTTTGTTGTGGAGACATCCACACAGTTGAACTGCTTTGCCTAGCGAGAACCTGTTTGAGAGTCTGGTGTGTACACTCAATCACAGCTTGGCCTGTAGAGGAGTGTGGGATGCCTGTCTTATGTTCAACTCCCCACTGCTGAATAAATTCCAGGAACTCTTTGGATATGTATGCTGGGCCATTATCTGTTTTTATTTCCCTAGGGATCCCCAACACTGAAAAGGCTTGTATTAGGTGTTGTTTTGCATGTATAGCCTTTTCCCCTGCATGAGCGGAGGCATAAACTGCACCTGAATATGTGTCAATACTCACATGAACGTATTTTAGGCGCTCAAAACTAGGAATGTGTATGATGTTTGTCTGCCACACTTCACAGCTGCCTAGGCCCCGGGCATTAACTCCCATACCCAGTGATGGCATGGCCTGGAGCTGGCAGCTGGGACAGGTGGCCACAATAGCCCGAGCCTGACTCTGTGTGAGCTGCAACTGATGGACCAGACCTGGTGCATTTTGGTGGTGTTGCTGGTGGTTCAGCTTTGCCTGTTGGAAGATGTCAGGGAGGCATGCTTTCTCAGCTGGAGCAGCAAGAGTGTCTGCTATACGATTACCTTCTGTGATCTCACCTGGCAATTTGGTGTGTGATCTCACATGCATTACATAGAAGGGATGCTCTCTGTGTAAAACCAAATAGATTAGTTTTGACAGCAGCCTAAAGAGATGCTCATTATCGATGTCTTTGAGCACTGCTTGCTCCGCTCTGGATACCATCCCAGCAATATAAGATGAATCTGTTACTAAGTTAAAAGGCTCTGAGAACTTCTCAAAGGCTCTCACAACTGCAGCCAGCTCGGCTGTTTGGGGTGATCCCTCCACAAACTCAACATCAGCTTCCCAATGCTGAGACAGGGATTTCTCCAAGCCATCACCGACTTATGAGAGGTCCCCGATGCATCTGTGAACACTTTGAGTGTCTTGAGTGGTCTCCTGCTCCTCTTCTCACGAGGAATGAGGTGGAATTCCTCATTAAACAACTTATGAGCTGAGCTGTGGACTGATATCTGTCCACTGTAGCTGTCCAGAGATATCTGGAGGCTGGCATTGCTCTGTAGCAAATGCTCAAACATCTCCTCAGTCAGCCTTTCAGGAGAATTCCTTCCCTCCCCAGAAAGTTTAATTGGCAGGTGAATGCATGTGAAATCAGAACCAGCCAGCTCGCACAGCCTCATTCTTGCTTTTTTGAATCAGCTGAGCCATCAGCTCTTGTGGCTGAGTAATAGTTTTGGATTTTTTGATTGGAGAGGAAGACCCATTCTATGATTAAGAGTGAGTCTCTCTGCCCCTCAATCCACTGAAATATTAAACCGTGTAAGTGTGGCAGCTTTCCCAAAACAATGAATTTGAAAGGCAGCTCAGGTTGATAGTGGTGAGCCTGCCTCTCAGACAGAGCTTTCTGTACCATTCTAATTGCAGCTTTTGCCTCTTGAGTCAGTTCCCTGGGGAGAAACCAGCTGTCTCTCCCCTTTCAATAAATTAAAAGCAGTTGTAAGTCCTCATTAGTGAGGCCTAACCAAGGTCTTGCCCAATTCAAAGACCCACACAGGGAGTGGGAGATCTGCTAGGGTTTTAGGATTACAATTAATCTCTAGTTTTTGTGGGACAATGGTCCGTGCAGTGATTTTTAGGCCTAGATACTTCCAAGGCGGCATCCTTTGAATTTTTGTCTTCCTGTAATTGAAATCCAGCAGAGGTTAAAACTTAAACTACTAGGTCAAGCGTGTGTTGGAGTATTAAGCACATACAAGCACATCATCCATATAATGTAAGATTATGGCTTCTCTTCTCTGAGCACGCACAGGAGACAACAGTGAAGCTACATACCACTGGCAGATAGTAGGACTGCACTTCATGCCCTGTGGCAGCACTTTCCAGTGGTACCTCTTCATTGGAGCTTCTCTGTTTATTGAGGGTACTGAGAATGCAAACCTGGGAGTGTCTTCAGGGTGTAATGGTATTTGGAAAAACAATCTTTGATGTCTAATATTGCCAATTGCCCATCTCTAGGTAACATAGTTGGAGAAGGCATCCCAGGTTGAGGAGACCCCATGTCCTGAATTACTTTATTTATTCCCCTAAGGTCATGTAATAATCTCCACTTGCCTTTCCCCTGTTTTTTTATTACAAAAATTGGAGAATTCCAGGGGCTTATTGTTTCTTCTATGTGATTTTTTTGCCAATTGTTCCTCTACAAGTTCTTCAAGTGCCTTTAACTTTTTCCCTTTTTTAATGGCCACTGTGCTGTCCAGATAGGTGTGTCACTTAGCCATGTTAGCTTCTGGACCAGGCACTCAACAGTAGCCACTTCTAAAAATTCTGAGGAGTTTTTGGAATAATCATTTTAATTCCTCACTGGGACATGGAGTCTTGCCCCCAATCGGGACACTTGTAATCTATTACAAATGGACGAATACTGGCCAATCTGCTGTCCGGCCCTCGAATTTGTACAATGCGCTTTGATACTTTAGCTAATTTAACTCCTCCTATACTCTGAATTTTCCCAGCCACAGGTTGCAATTCCCAGTGTGAAGGCCATATCCTTTCAGGTATAGTTGTTACATCTGCGCCCATGTCCAGAACACCCTGCATGTAGATGGTCTGACCCATTTGTCAGGTTGCATGCTAGAGAGGGTTTATTCTCACCCACCGTCTCCACCCAGTAAACCTCTGGTGACTTAGTATCTGCTGTGACATCTTTTGGAATGGGAAAGGCCTGGGCCAGGACTTTGCCCTGCACATAAGTAGAATGGTGGTTGAGAATAACGTACTAATATCCTAACACAGGATATTTTTTCCCTTTATGATCATAGGAGCTATTTCAATTTCTAAAGGTGTGTGTGCTGTGTCTCCCACAACAAAAATACTCACTCTCCATGTGGCAAACCGTCATATCAATAAAAGGGCTGGCCAGGTCCACAGTAATAACATTTCACTCAGTAGATCTGAAATAAAAACCTTTGGTAGTCTCGAGCCTAACACGGCCACAAGACTGCCTGATTTGGTTAGTAGAACATTTGACATATGCATTATCTGGTATACCCAGACAGTTCATCCCATCCTCCCCCTTTGTTTTTAAGAGAGAGGCCTTTGCCAGACTATAGCCTGCAGAATTTATATCCTGGCGCTTTATGGTGTTTATGGCAGGCCTGCGCCTCAATTCTAGTTTTTTTTGTTTGTTGAATTTCTTCTGTTTCACTGTTTTGAGGACAGTCTTTAGCAAAATGTCCTTGCTGCTTGCACTGAAAACAGGTGATGTTGTGCAGCTGCTCCGATGATATCTGCGGCTTCTTCATCTGTGGTGGTTCAGGTGCTGAAGGCTTAGGTGGTGCCGGGCTCGGGGTCCTCTCTGGTGCACTGAACAGCTCTGCTTTGCTGGTGCAGGCTTCTATCATCTGTGCTAAGGTTGGTTCTGGATACAATGGAAGACTCAGGATAACTCTCTGACAGGCTTGATTGGCGTTCTGTGCTAATTCCTTAATCAGTTCTGCTTGCATGGCTGGATTGTGCACTTGTTTCTCCACCTGTATCTTTAACCGATCTACAAAGCTTAAAAAATTCTCAGAAGAATACTGTTTAAGATTAACATAACTACCAGTTACTTCAACTGTTGGCAATTTGATAAAGGCTTTTTCAGCTATATCACAAACTGTCTAAAATAAATGTAGACAATAACCGAGTGTGCTTTTCAGGGCAGTGTATTTCCCCTTCCCCACATAAGTGATCTAATGTAATTTCATTATCATCTGAATCTTTGCAATGTTCAGGATTTTGGTGAAGTTCTGTTAAAAGAGTGTTTAAGGAGCGTTTCCAAAAATTAAACCATAATTCATACTCAGCTGGAGTTAGCAAAAAGGTCCTTTAAATCATGAGGAACTTATTCATTTGATGTAAAGGTTGCTCTCATAATTCCCTTAAATATTTCACTCTGTCTCCCGAATTCCCTTTGTACCTTACAAATTTCTTTCTTATCCTGGTATGATAATGGTTGGTAGCTTCTCTTGCCATTTTTCCTACCTAAATAAACAACTGGACCAGCATCTATAATACTGTCATGTTCAGGGTTAATCATTAGCTTAGGGGGTAATGTGTTCTCTGTCTCTCCAGGCTTGTCCTGCGTACTCAAGCTGCATCACTCCCCTCCCCCTCCTCCTGCTCCCCCTCCTCCCTCGGGGCTTCCATTGTCTTTCCTCCCGGTGTGGCTGAAAGGGTTAGCAGGAGTCAGGTTACAAGATGGAAAAAATGGCTTAAAGGAGTGTCCTGGGTTAGTGTTATGACTACTCCTCTCCCCGCCCCCCACCCCCTGTCTGCATCGGAGCTGCCTGCCGCCTGGCTGTTCTCCCCGCCCCGGCGGGCCCCTAGCTGCTGGGGCTGCTGCTGGCCTGCTGCTTTGGCTGCTGCTGCTGCTGCTGCTTTTGCCACTTTGGCTGCCGCCTTCCCCTAGCTTTTGCCCCAGCTTCTCCTGCCCCCAGCTGCTCCTCTTTCTCCCTTCTTCCCTCATCCCCGAAGATCAGCACCAGCTCCGGACGGAGGGATCTGAACATCAGAGACTGCCTCTGGAAGCCTGCCAAAGAAGCTTTGCACCCTTCCCAGCAGGGACTGACCGAGCTCGTCCATCCTCGCCTCACCTTGGTGAAAACGTTTTGTGTCATCTGGGGATTGTTCTTTCCTGGTGCTGGGAAGTGGTTTTTTCTGTGTGTTTGTTAAAATAAACAAGTTTTTCCACTTTTTCCTCGGAGGAAGTTCTTCCCGAACCCCGGTAGTGGAGGGGAAGGAGTTCTGGGGTTTTATTTTCCTAGGGGACTCTTTGGGAGATATCTCCCGTAAATTTTGTCCAAACCAGGACAAATCTTGGCGCCCCAACGTTAGGGCACGAGGAAGTGGAAAAACTTTATTACCTTGTAACTGTGTATTGGTATAGATTTATAATGTTTTTGGGATGGAAGCTGGTATGTGGTTTTGGATACTAGGGTTTTTGAGGTTTTAATACCTCTCTGGTCTCTGGGGTTATTTTCCTATCCGAAATAGCTCCAGTACTGTCCCTTATTTGTAGTTTTTATACTAGAGGGATAATGACCAAAATATTTATCGGACTGGGCTTGGTTGCGATGGCTTGTAAGAGGTTTTAAAGATGCTGGAATCGGTTCCAGGGATATCTTCTGGATCCTGGTTATGGATATGCACTCAGTTTGTTAGAGGAGAAGAGGGGAGGAGGCTTTTCAGCCTTTGCTTTCCTTTGTCTCCTCTGAATTTTTTACATCTTTATTAGAAAATGTGCAGGTTTCCTGAATACTAAAGAGATTATCTTTCTGATGTTTAATTTAGTAAGCTTTTATACACCGTTTTACAGTTTATATAAAATGAGAGCTGAGATTTCTAGAGGGGCTGGTGTAACTCCTGATTTAGGAGCAAAGCAAAATGTGAAGAGTCCTGAATGGTGTGGGAAATGGCAGGACCTGGGCCAAATGTTAAAGGAATTTTCTGATCCTATAGTTTGGGACTTTCCACAGGAGCAAAATTCAAACCCCAGCTGAGGTGGTAAAATATTTGAAAGAGAAGTGCCATGATAACCCCTAAGGAAAAAGATCACTGCAGTGAGCTGGGCCCTGGCGATGCTTATCGTAGCCTGTTAGATAGTGTAGGACCACAGACAGCAGACAGGGAACACGGAGATAGATTAGTTACCATCCCAGTGACTCAGGATGTAGTAAACACCCAGACTTGAGGACAGGGGCGAAATTAGATAATAAGCTTCAACCAATGGCCGTGGCTACTAGCACCAGAAGTGGAAAGTGCACAAAGAAGACCGACCGGCCTGTGGATGAGGATGATGAGGATGCAGGAGAAGGACCTCAACGCCTCCTGATATAAAAATCAAGAGTCAAAACAACTAGTGTGAGATCAGAGACTAATAATGAGTCCCTTTCCCTAAAGGATCTTCGTGGTCTGAGGAAGGATTATACGAGACGACCCGATGAGTCCATAATTAGTTGGCTGGTCCGGCTTTGGGATGCGGCAGGCGAGGCTACCATCCTGGATGGCACTGAAGCGAGACACCTGGGATCCCTGTCACATGATCCTGTCATCGATCAGGGAATGATGAGGGAGGCTAACCCTCAAAGCCTCTGGGCACGGGTCCTAGACAGTGTGGCACAAAGATATCTGTGTGCCGATGACCTATATATGCAACAAACCCCGATGGAAACCATGGAGCAAGGGATCCAACGACTAAGGGAAATGGCAGTGGCGGAGATCATTTTTCGGAGGATATAACAACTAGAACTGACCTGGTCCCATGCACACCGGGTGATGTGGAGAAAGCTTGTGCGACTCGGCCATCTGAATACGCCTCTGCCTTAGCAATAATGAAGCGGAAGAGGTACATGAGACAGTTCTTGATATGGCTAAGAAGCTTCGAGCCTATGCGGATGCTGTGCATGGCCCCAACACATGCCAGAATCGCAGCCGGGAAACACGCTTGCAGAACTTAGAGGACAAGATAGAGGAAAATCATAAGAGGCTCAGGGAGGAGATTAAGGAGGACCTCCTCCAAATTTCAGCTGTGCAAATTAGACGTCCTGGTATCCAACGCAGACGCTTCCCGATGGGGAGAGGAGGTATACCCTCGAGCCGAGTTGTGGTTTTTCTTGCAGGATTCTGGAGAGAACATGAGGAGATGGATGGAAGCCTACGGCTGCTCTGGCACAACGGGTGCGTGATCTGAAGGAAGGCAAGATTGAAAGAGGAAGTTCCACCAAAAGGAGAGCCGCTCCTGTTTCCCGTAGTCAAAATGCCAAACATGATAATGATAATGACATGTCTGACCCTCTTGAGGGAACTTCTAAGACCTATGCCCCGAAAAGAAGAATAATCAGGCTTAGAGGGCCCTGCCTCAGCCAGGGTGAGGCGAGGGAGAACCGTGTTTTTGGACCGTGTGGATTCGGTGGCCTGGCACATCAAACCACGGAAGTATAAAGCTTTAGTGGATACAGGAGCACAGTGTACGATAATTCCATCAAGATATGTGGGGAAGAATCCGTTTCTATTGCTGGTGTGACAGGTGGATCGCAGGACTTTTACCATAGTGGAAGCTGAAGTGAGTTTAACTGGAAAGGATTGGAAGAAACATCTTATTGTGACTGGTCCAGAGGCCCCATGTATTTTGGGAATAGATTACCTCAGAAGTGGGTATTTTAAGGACCCCAAAAGGTCTTAAGTGGGCATTTGGAATAGCTGCTGTGATGTCAGAGCACATTCGGCAACTGAACACCTTGCCTGGACTATCTGAAAATCCAATTACTGTAGGACTTCTGAAAGGGGAAGAGCACGGGTACCAATTGCCACTTCAGTAGTACATCGCCGCAATATAGGACAACTCGAGATGCTGTGATCCCCATCCATAAGATGACCGGGAGCTGAGAGCCAAGGTGGTTAGCAAACCCACTCACCCTTCAACAGCCCCATCTGGCCTGTGCGCAAGCCTGATGGAGAATGGAGACTGACTGTGGACTACCGCATTGAATGAAGTCACCCCACTGCCAGACATGCTGGAGCTCCAGTACGAGCTGGAGTCCAAGGCAGCAAGGTGGTATGCCACCATTGACATTGCCAATGCATTTTTCTCCATTCCTTTGGCTGCAGAGTGCAGGCCTCAGTTTGCTTTCACCTGAGGGGCGTGCAGTACACCTGGAACCGACTGCCCCAGGGTGGAAACACAGTCCCACCATCTGCCATGGGCTGATCCAGGCTGCACTGGAAAAGGGTGAGGCTCCAGAACATTTGCAGTACATCGATGACATCATTGTGTGGGGAAACACAGCAGAAGAAGTGTTTGAGAAAGGAGAGGAAATTATCCAAATCCTCCTGGAAGCCGGTTTTGCCATCAAGAAGAGTAAAGTTAAGGGACCTGCTCGTGAGATCCAGTTCCTAGGAGTGAAGTGGCAAGATGGAAGACGTCAGATTCCCACTGATGTTATTAACAAAATCACAGCTATGTCTCCACCCACCAACAAGAAAAGAAACACAAGCTTTCTTGGGTGCTATAGGCTTTGGAGAATGCACATCCCCGAGTACAGTCAGATTGTGAGCCCTCTTTACCAGGTCACTCGGAAGAAGAATGATTTCCATTGGGGCCCTGAACAACAGCAAGCCTTCGCCCCAGATTAAACAAGAAATCGCCCATGCAGTAGCTCTTGGCCCAGTTAGGACGGGGCCAGATGTGAAGAATGTGCTCTACTCTGCAGCCAGGAACCACGGTTTGTCTTGGAGTCTGTGGCAGAAGGTGCCTGGTGAGACCCCGAGGCCGACCCCTGGGATTTTGGAGCAGAAGTTACAGAGGATCGGAAGGCAACTATACCCCAACAGAGAAGGAAATCTTGGCCGCCTATGAGGGAGTCCAAGCTGCTTCAGAAGTGATCGTACAGAAGCACAACTCCTCTTGGCACCCCGACTGCCAGTGCTGGGGTGGATGTTCAGCGGAAAGGTTCCTCCACCCCACCATGCCACCAGTGCCACATGGAGCAAGTGGATTGCCCTCATCACTCAGCTACCGGATTGGAAAACTCAACGCCCCGGATTTTAGAAATAATTACAAACTGGCCAGAAGGTGAAAGTTTCAGTGTCACGGATGAGGAAGAAGAACCAGTGACCCCGGGCTGAAGAAGCTCCACCATACAGCCAGCTACCGGCAGAGGAAGCACGTTACGCTCTATTCACCGACGGTTCTTGTCGCATCGTAGGGATGAACCGGAGGTGGAAAGCAGCTGTATGGAGCCCCACACGACGGGTCGCAGAGGCCACTGAAGGAGAGGGCGGATCAAGTCAGCTTGCTGAACTTAAAGCTATTCAACTGGCCCCTAGACGTTGCAGAAAGAGAGAAATGGCCAAACTCTATGTGTACACTGATTCCTGGATGGTGGCCAATGCTCTGTGGGGATGGTTGAAGAAATGGAAAGAGGCGAACTGGCAGCCAGAGGAAACCAATTTGGGCTGCTGAAGAATGGAAAACATCGCTACCGGTTAGAGAAACTACCTGTGAAAGTTCGCCATGTAGATGCCCCATGTCCCCAGAAGTAGAGCCAATGAAGAGCAGCAAAACAATCAGCAGGTAGATCAGGCTGCAAAGATAGGGGTGTCTAAGATAGATCTTGACTGGGAGCACAAGGGAGAGTTGTTCCTAGCACGATGGGGCCCCATGATGCCTCAGGCCACCAGGGTAGAGATGCCACCTATAAGTGGGCACGAGACCGAGGGGTGGATCTTACCATGGACAGCATAACACAAGTTATTCATGACTGTGACACCTGCGCTGCCATCAAGCAGGCCAAGCGGTGAAGCCCTCTGGTATGGTGGACGGTGGTCCAAGCACAAGTACGGGAGGCTTGGCAGATTGATTACATCACACTGCCTCAGACCCCGCCAGGGTAAACGTTATGTGCTGACCATGGTGGAAGCCACCACCGGCTGGTTGGAGACCTACCCTGTGTCCCATGCTACTGCTCGAACACCATCCTGGGCCTGGAAAGCAGGTCCTTTGGAGGCATGGTACCCCTGAGAGGATTGAGTCAGACAATGGGACTCATTTTAAAAATAACCTCACAACACCTGGGCTAGGGAACACGGTATTGAGTGGGTGTACCACATCCCCTACCATGCACCAGCTGCGGTAAAGTGGAGAGGTACAATGGATTGCTGAAGACCACCTTGAAAGCATTGGGTGGGGTCTTTTAAAACTGGGAACAACATCTAGCAAAGGCTACTTGGTTAGTTAACACCAGAGGTTCCATCAACCGAGCAGGTCCTGCCCAGTCTGACTCTCTTAATATAGTGGATGGAGATAAAGTCCCCAGTGGCCCCAAGTTAGAGGTTTGTTAGAAAGGCAGTATGGGTTAATCCTGCCTCGAGTACAGGCAAACCCCATTCGTGGGATTGTCTTTGCTCAAGGACCAGGATGTACGGTGGGTAATGCAGAAAGATGGAACAACACGATGTGTACCTCAGGGAGATCTGATTGTGGGGTGAGACAGAAGGAATAACGTAAGTGTTGAAGGCCTGAGTAAGTAAAATGAGAGGAACATGTAAGTGTTGAAGGTTTGAGCAAGTAGATGAAAGCTTTTACATTGTATAGTGGGTGTATATATCCCCAATCGTGTGTCAATGTTCACGATGTGGGATAAGGGGTGGAATGTCCTGGGTTAGTGTTATGACTACTCCTCTCCTGCCACCCCCTTGTCTGCATCGGAGCTGCCTGCCGCCGTGGTCGTTCTCCCCGCCTGGCGGGCCCCCGGCTGCTGGGGCTGCTGCTTTGCCACTTTGGCTGCCGCTCTGCCCCTAGCTTTTGCCCCAGCTTCTCCTGCCCCCAGCTGCTCCCTCTTTCTCTCCCTTCTTCCCTCATCCCCGAAAGATCAGCACCAGCTCCGGACGAGGGATCTGAACATCAGAGACTGCCTCTGGAAGCCTGCCAAAGAAGCTTTGCACCCTTCCCAGCAGGGACTGACCGAGCTCGTCCATCCTCGCCTCACCTTGGTGAAAACGTTTTGTGTCATCTGGGGATTGTTCTTCCTGGTGCTGGAAGTGTTTCGTGTTTGTTAAAATAAACAAGTTTTTCCACTTTTTCCTCGGAGGAAGTTCTTCCCAAACCGGTAGTGGAGGGGGAAGGAGTTCTGGGGGTTTATTTTCCTAGGGGACTCCTTTGGGAGATATCTCCCGTAAATTTGTCCAAAACCAGGACACTTCATAACGACATATTAGGGAACTATCAAGAATTTATAATAAAAGGAATAGAGAGAGCAAGACCTACAGCCATAAACTGGTCAGCCCTTTTTGCAGTCAAGCAGGTTCTTTTCAGAAAGCCCTTCTGAATTTTTTAGATGAATTGTGAGATGGAATGCAAATGTCATACATCCCTAGATCCTGCATCGGAAGAAGGGATACAACAGTTGGTGAGTTTATTTTTAGGACAATCCACGGGGGGACATTAGGCATAAATTCCATGAGATTAGGGGGAAACAGTGGGGGGACAGAACTTAGAGACCTTATTAGAAGAAGCATGGAGAGTTTTTAGCAATCGAGAAGAAGAAAATATAAAGAAAAGGAAATTGAGTAGCAGTAGTAAGAGAGGAGGACAAAGGGGATGTAGACAAGGATCACTTAAAACAAGTTCCACCTTGCCTTAGGAAGGACCAGTGCACACTTTGCAAAAAATTTGGTCACTGGAACAATAAATGTCCTGAACGGAGAGAAGGTGATGAATAAAGAAGGGGGAAGCCCAGAAGGGAGGGGATGGTTGGGCATGTAAAAGAAAACTGAGGAGGACCAGAGGGGTCTTACCCCTGGTAGGCTCCCTGGTTATAGTTAAGCTAGGAAATGAAGGAAAGAAAATGGAATTTTTAGTGGACACAGGTGCAACATATTCAGTGTTGAATAAGGGTCTAATGCCTATAACTGATGATTATGTGATGGTAAGAGGGGAAACTGGCCAACCCGTGAAAGTGTACTTTTGCAATCCATTAAAATATCAACTTGGGAAGCAGTGGGGGATTCATAATTTCCTATACATGCCCTATGCCCCAAAAAGCACTTTTGGGTAGAGATTTATTGGAACAGCTAGACACAAAAATCATATTCAAGAATGGGGAGACCCTTTTTGGAGTTAAGGATCAACAGTATGTGGAAGTACTAGGTCTAATGTTAACAGTTGATTAGGCATTTAATAAGGATAAAAAATAAAGATGAAGAAGAAAGTCACAAGAAAATGATGGATCAGGTATTTCCAGGAGTGTGGGCCTCTAGCACACCTGGAAGGGCAAAGAATGCACCCCCTGTGCAGGTCAAAGCTTAAGGAAGGGAAGCAACCAGTTAAGGTCAAAGAGTATCCCCTGAAAAAGAGGAAGAGAGGGAGGGAGTCAGCTCAATAATTGAAAACTTTTTGCAAATAGAATTATTAAAAGAATGTCAATCTGACTTTAACACTCCCATTTTACTGGTTAAAAAGCCTGATGGATCATACAGATTAGTGCAGGATTTGCGAGCTGTTAACCAGATAACTGAGGACTTATACCCAGTGGTTGCAAAACCCATATACGTTGTTAACATACTTGAAACCCTTTACTAACCTGGTTCACTGTTCTAGATTTGAAATATGTTTTCATTTTGCCTCCCTCTCCTTGGAAAAAAATTTTCAGTCAGAAAATCTTTGCATTTGAATGGGAAAACCCCCAAATACAGTTTGTAAGACTCCAGCTCACACTGACGGTCCTGGCCCAAGATTTTAAAAAAATAGACCCATGATATTCAGAGAAAAAACTTGCAAAAGACCTAGAATCCTGGGAAGTCCCATCAAAAGAAGGGCAGCTGTTGCAATACGTGGACGACCTCCCTGATAGCTACTCAAAACCAAGAGGCATGTGTAAATTGGACGGTAAGCCTCTTGAACTTTTTAAGGTCTGCAAGGGTATGGAGCATCTCAAAAGAAGGCTCAGAAAAATAAAATAAACACTTATATCTACGTGGGCTATGAGATCAGTGCTGGACAGAGGACTCTAGGGCAAGGTCATAAAGAGGCAATGTGGCAGATGCCAAGACCCCCAATCAGTGAAAAGAACTGAGAACTTTTCTGGGAATGACAGGGTGGGGCAGATTGTGGATTTACAATTATGGACTGTTGGTTAGCCTGGGGGCTGCTCACGGGGGTTTTCTCTGCTCAGCACTGGCCTGGCCAAGTGTTGTGGAGAGAGCCTGACCAAGGAGCCTGGAGCCCCCAGGCCCTGGCCTGAGGCGTCAGCATTGCCCCAGCAGTGCCCATGGCCTGTCCCTGCTGCAGCCCCGGCACTGCCACCCCCAGGGCTGTGCCCAGCCCCGAGAGCACTCAGGCCCTGCAAGAACACGAGGGGCAGGAAGGCAGCGGGGCAGTGGCACGGGAGCAGCACTGGCAACACCAAGTGCTGCTGCTGCTGGGCGCAGCTGCTGTGCCAGCACTGATCTGCCCCAGCTCTGCACACAGACATTGCTGCTGCAGCTCCAGAGAAGAGAACAAGAGGGGCATCTCTGGAGAAAACTTGGCTGGGAGAGAGATCCTTTAGTTCATTTAAAGCCACCAAGAGCACAGGCCCTCATTGACACACTCCTTGCCCACACTAAAGGTGGAATAAAGCGAAATGTGAAACGGCACAAACAATGACATTTCTTGTAGGCTATATTAAAAAAGAAAATCAAGTGAAAAAGCCCCGCCACCAAAGCACCAGAAGAAACAAAGCTGATTTTTATTACAATAATTTGCAGAAATTGTCCAGCAGTTTATTGTTTCTGCCATCGCCCAGTCATCAGTGTCCACAGGGCAGCCTTGAGCTCGTGGTTCCTCAGGCTGTAGATGAGGGGGTTCAGGGCTGGAGGCACCACTGAGTACAGACCTGACACTGCCAAATCCAGAAATGGGGAGGAGATGGAGGAGGGCTTCAGGTAGGCAAATACTGCAGTACTGAGGAACAGAGAGACCACAGCCAGGTGAGGGAGGCAGGTGGAAAAGGCTTTGTGCCGTCCCTGCTCAGAGGGGATCCTCAGCACAGCCCTGAAGATATGCACATAGGAGGAAACAATGAACATAAAACAGCCAAATCCTAAACAGGCACTAAGAGCAAGAAGCCCAAGTTCCTTGAGGTAGGATTTGGAGCAGGAGAGCTTGAGGATGTGTGGGATTTCACAGAAGAACTGGCCCAGGACATTGCCATGGCACAGGGGCAGGGAAAATGTATTGGCTGTGTGCAGCAGGGAATAGAGAAAGCCACTGGCCCAGGCAGCTGCTGCCATGTGGGCACAAGCTCTGCTGCCCAGGAGGGTCCCGTAGTGCAGGGGTTTGCAGATGGACACGAAGCGGTCGTAGCACATGATGGTCAGGAGATAAAATTCTGCTGATATGAAGAACAGAAAGAAAAACACCTGTGCAGCACATCCTGAGTAGGAAATGTTCCTGGTGTCCCAGAGGGAATTGTGCATGGCTTTGGGCACAGTGGTGCAGATGCAGCCCAGGTCAGTGAGGGCCAGGTTGAGCAGGAAGAAGAACATGGGGGTGTGCAGGTGGTGGCCGCAGGCTACGGCGCTGATGATGAGGCCGTTGCCCAGGAGGGCAGCCAGGGAGATGCCCAGGAAGAGGCAGAAGTGCAGGAGCTGCAGCTGCCGTGTGTCTGCCAGTGCCAGCAAAAGAAAGTGGCTGATGGAGCTGCTGTTGGACATTTGCTGTGTCTTGGCCTGGGGATCTGTAAAAACGTTAATCATGGAATAGTTCAGTTTGGAGAGACTTTAAATATCCCAGCCCAGCTTTGTGGCACTTTCCCCCCACTGCCTGCCCAGGGATCTGCTGCCTGGAGCTGTCCCTGCCAGCAGCTGCTTCCCTGTGCCCAGGGCTGGGCCCTGCCAGTGCTGCCAGAGCCCAGCCCAGCCCTGGGGGCTCAGCTCTGCCCTGCAGACCCCTCCCAGCACAGGGCACTGCCCCGGGCCAGCTCTGCCTCCTCAGGCTCTGATGGCAGTATCAGAGCAACCCTGAGGAGCTGGGAAAGTGGCACTGATGCTGCCTGTAAAGGACTCTGTGATGATTCCTGTCCTGTGCCGGTTTATTGAGATCTGAGAGTTTTTTTTATTTTTCCCAACCTGAACTGAGAGATTAATATCTATATGCAATTTCCCATCCAGGCAACCCACAACAGCAGATTAAAAAACAAGATTTTCCCTTTTATGCAGTCCCTGCCTCACTGTGCTCCCTGTATAATCTACTTGGAAATCTTCTGGATTTAAATGTCATGCTGGGAGCAGCCCTGAAAAATGCAGCATCCTCACCACACGAGGAGAACACTTCCAAGCCTTACCAGCTGTCTCCTTCCACCCAGACCTTGTACCCCAGTGCTGGGAGCAGCTCCCAGGGCTGGCTGAGAGCTGTCCCTGGCAGGCAGCAGAGTCCCTGCCCCAGCACAGCACCCTGGGCTGCAGGACCCTGCTCTGCAGGACAGCCCTGGGCACCCCTGGCTGCTCTACACAAGAGAGAATCAGAGAATGTACTCACAGAGTCTGTAGGCATTGGGATGTTCCAGCTTTAGGAGATCACTCCAGGAGCTGCAGCTGCCTTGTCCTGCAGCCAGAGGCTTCCTGTGTCAAGGGCTGGGAGTGATTCTGCCCCAGTCACTTCTGAGCATCTTCCCAGCCCCGACTGATTGAAGCTCTCTGTGCTCTGTGCTGTGCCCTCAGTGCCTGCAGGCAGAGCCCCAACCCTGCTGGGCTGGGAGAGGAGCTGCTCCTCAGCAGAAATGTATTTTTGAAGCCCTTCTTGGTTGCAGGAGCTTCCTCTGTGCCAGGAGCCTGGCCCAGCTCAGCAGCACAGACGCAGCACAAGGACTTTAATGGCTCTCTCAGGGCTTTGGTGTTGTTTACATCAGATTCAGTCCCTCAGAGAGTGTCCAAAAAAATTCTCAAGAACTCTATGTTCAATTGCAACTCCAAAGTTTCCTGAAGTTTTAATGGATTGCACTGAGGGATATGACTGTGAAAGTGTCTCCAAGTTCCAGTTAGAGCAGAACTTGCCATTCCACTGGTGGAACTGATGACAGCTTGGGACAAGCAAGGGACAGGTGTCTCTGATGCTGAGCAAACCTGGATGTGTTTCAGGAATGCAAAGGACCAAGGCCTGAGCCCCAGCCCCTGGCAAGGCAGATCCTGTCCCTCCCTCATTGCTCAGGGCTCTTCCCAGGCCACTGGGCTCTGGGGATGTGCAATGCCAAGGGCAGGACCATGGGGCGGCCCCTGCCAGGCTGCTGAGCAGGGACAAGGAGGCAATGAGGCCCCAGCACAGCAAGGCTCACTTGTCCCCTGCTGGCCTCAGGCCCAGGGCCAGCAGCCATGGCCCAAGTGCTGCAGCAGTTGGCTCTGGCAGGGCCTTTCAGCTGCTGCCCATCCCTGTGCCCTGTGCAGCCCAGGCTGTCCTACGGTGTCCATGCCCTGCGCCTCTGTCCCTGCAGGCTGTCGGCATCCCCCGGCTGCCCCACCTCGCTGGCCCTTCCTTTGCTGACAGCTCTGCGTCCTGCCTGCCTCTGCCTGGCCACACAAAGCCTTGGACTTCATGCCAAAAGGGATCATTCAAGTTTTATTGTGCCTGTAAACTTTTAGCAGAGGTACAGTGCATTGAAAGACTTCTTTCCTAGGAGAGATGATTTGAAGACCAGAAGAAGACCTCTGCCTCAAGGGTGCAGTGAGAGAAAAAGTGAGGATAGAAACTGGGAATTTGGGGTGTGGTTTATGGAAATGGATAAGTTGTAATTCACAGGTAGCAACTGCATATGGGAAACACACTTTTAGAATTACGTCCATGTTAGGTTAGGTGTTATCCCCTGTTGGATCTCAGGCCTGAATAAATGATGCCCTCTTTAACACCAAATTAGTGTTAAGGAGTCTTTTTCTGATACTTTGGAGATTTGCTAATAGTATGGCTTCATGGACCCAAGGAGACAGCTGTGACACTGGTAACTCATGGAACAAAGGGTCCATTGTGAGACAGCAGAGCTGCTGTCCAGGCACTCCGTCCCACTCCTGTAGCACTGCAGGGGTTGTTTTTGTAAAAGTTCAGTACCTGGCATTTGGACTTGTTAAACCTCACATTGATGGATTTAGTCCCTGGATCCAGCCTTTCCAGATCCCTGTGCACAGCTCTCCTACCATACAGCTGATCAACACTCCCAGCCACCTTGGGGTCACCAATATTCCATGAGGTCCTCCCAGTTTCACAATGATCTCCATGATTCCATGAGGCCTCCCAGTGTCAAAATGTGCCTTCGGTTCCATGGGACCCTTTGGTGTCACAATGTTCCTTGGATCCTTGTGCCCTGCAGTGTCACAATGGATCCTTGGTTCCATGAGGTCTCACAGTGCAGCAATGCTCTCCTTGGTTCCACAGTGTCACAATGGCCTCTTGGTCCCAAGGGGCACCACAGTGTCAAACATGTTTCCTTCATTCCAGGAGTCCCTGAGGAGCAGCACTGGCCCCTTGGTTCCATGGCCCTGCAGTGTCACAATGGCCCCATCATTACACGAGGTCCTGCTCTGTCACAATGCTCTGCATGGTCCCACAAGGCCCTGCAGGTCACAGTGGCCTCTGTGGTTCCACGAGACCAGAGTGTCACCATGGACTCCTTGCTTCCATGCAGCCCCACAGTGTCACAGTGGCCCCTTGGCTCTGTGGTGCCATGTCGTACACAGTGTCACCATGGTCCTCTCAGTTCCAAGAGGCCCTGCAGTGTCACAATGGCCTGCTTCCCCAGGGCCCTGCAGTGTCACAATCATCACAGAATCACCCAGGCTGGAAAAGACTTTGAGAGCATCAAGGCCAACCTGTGACCCAACACCACCTTGTCACCCCAGACCATGGCACACCCACCTCCCTGGGGCAGCCCATTCAATGCCAATCACCCTTTTGTGAAGAATATTTCTAATGTCCAGCCTAAACATCCCCAAGTATCTTAGGGCTGTGTCCTCTTGTCCTGTCACGTTCCCTGGGAAAGAGCCTGACCCCACCTGGCTGCACCCTCCTGTCAGGGAGTTGTAGAGAGTGATGAGGTCTCCCTGAGCCTCCTCCTACTCCAGGACAAACCACCCCAGCTCCCTCAGCCTCCTCACAGGACTTGTGTTCCAGACCCTCACCAGCCTTGTTGCCCTTCTCTGGACACGCTCCAGCCCTCCATGTCCTTCCTAAATTGGGGGCCCAGAACTGGACACAGCACTCGAGGTGCTGCCCAACAGTGCTGAGCACAGGGAAGAATCACTGCCCTGGTCCTGCTGGCCACACCATTCCTGATCCATAGGAGTCCCAGGGTTGGATGAGGGAAATAGTGGGAGGGCTGGTGACAAAGTGTGATTGATTGTCAGCCATGAAGGGTCTTGATTTTCATATCTATTCAGACTGCATTACAAGGTGCTGGGGTCAATTTCAATTGCATTGCTGATATCAATCTATAAACAGGAAAAGACAACAAGACAAAACAGTTCTCTCTGGATTGTTTTCAAGATAGTATATTCACTTGGAATACACTTCTGAAATCTGTCTAATTAACAAGAATTGAAACCTAAAATTATTCCCAGGAGCTTTTACAAAATGTTTTATCGTAGTAAAATTCATCAGCAACCTCCAAGTGGCTGAGGATCCATCCTCATCAGAGCAGGAATGAACAGAAATGGGCACAGCTTTGTGGCTGCCCCAGCTCTGGGATGGGCCCTGGGCCTGGAGCAGGAGCAGCTCTGCAGGGCCCCAAGGCCGGGGCTCTTGTGCTGGCCTGGGCAGATGGGATGGCAGCAGGGGCTGCAGAGCTCTCAGGAGCTCAGGGAGAGGCAGCAGGGCACACAGGGAGCCTCCTTTGCCTTGGCCAAGCACCTTCCCAATGACCACCCCAAATTTACCACACCTACTGACCACACCCACTGATCACATACCACTGACCCCCAATTTACCATACCTCACTGATCACACCCACTGCCCCCACCCACTGACCACACCCCACCAAATTCTCATTTACCACCCCCACTGCCCACACCCACTAACCAGACCAAGTGACCACCCAACTGACTGCATCCACTGACCACACCCACAGCCCACCCTACTGACCACCCCCACTGGCTACACTCACTGACCGCAGCAACTGACCACACCCCAATGACCTCCAAAGTGACCATACCCCCACCAGTACACCCCAAGTGACCATAACCAATGGCCACACACAGTGACCACACTCGTATGCAAAAAAGCAATGGCAACGACCCAACGACCACACCCACTGGCTACACCCCCCAGCCATACCCCAATGAGCATACACCCACTGACCACACCTCAATGACCATACCCCTGACTACACACCAATTACCACCCTAATGACAACCCACACTGACCACACCTCAGATACCACCCAATGAAAATACCCACTGTCCACACCCACTGCCCACACCCGCTGACCAAACCCCACTGACAAACCAAATGACTCCTCTGACCACACCAAACTGACCACGCCCAATGACCACCCCCACTGACCACACCCACTGACATCAATCCACTGACAAACCAACTGACCACACTCCCAAGGACCACCTCCACTTGCTGCCCAATGCCCCAAACAGAACACAAACTAACAGAGTTAGTTTATGCGGTGCTTTATTCAGGGCCCGGGGAAACCTGCGGACTAGCGTCCAAAGTCAGGATCCCACAGTTCCCTTTTTCCGTCAGGTTTTTATACCTTTTTTACAAAGTAGTCTACTTGCAAAAGTACACATTCTTCAGGACAATACAGATACATAAATCTTGTAGATATCATTCTTAAAAGTTATAAATTCTGCATGCTTGTCTACTCAGAACTATAGGCTACCCCCCTCAATCCCCCTTACATGTTTTTCCATCACCAGAACCCTTTATTTATTATTATACTTTAGCCTTATCTTGAAAGTTTCTAAATGTTCTATATGCTCTACTAAATCCTTTGATTATTGTTTTCACAGTTCTAAATGTTCTATATGCTCTACTAATTCCTTTGACTATTGTTTCACAAGGTTGGTTCCCAGGGCCTGTCCGAAAACTGTAGTTTTCTAAGCCTTAGCATGACTACTACTATATCTACATTAGTCCTTTTTCTCATTATTTCGGTATCAACTCCCCCCTTTTGAGCATTCTTCAGATTTTCTGCAAGGATGCTCAATTCTTCAAGTTATGGTTTCTAAGTAGGATGGTGAGTCTTCTTTTCGAGTTGGCAGGATTACTTCTTTCCAGGTCAGTGCTCTCATAACACGTCGAGTATGAGTTCCTTCTCTGGCAATCATTCCTAAAAGACATCTATACATAATCATGCATACTACAATAATCAATACAATCATTATTACATATTGTACAATTGATGATATCCAACCAGAGACCTGGATTCCTAGGGAGCTAAACAGTGCTCCTACCCAGTTATGTTCAGCTTCCTCCTGAACTTCATGCACTTTAGTTTCAATTTGTTCTAATTGACTTATGTCCTTTTCTACTTCTTCTGTGACATTTGGGATATGTACGCAGCAATGATCAACCTTTCCTTGGAGGTATCCACAGACTCCATGTTCTTTTAATAACAGCAAATCTAATGCCATTCTATTTTGGATTGTCATTCTTGTCGTTGCCTGCAACTGTAAATTTAGATCCTTAAATCCTTTCTTTGTAACTGCGGCTAGCCTCTCAGTTTGTCCTAATAATTTGTACAGCATCTCCCGGTTTCTATATGTAGAAATTGGTGCAAACAAGGATTCCAGTACCCATCCAAATTTAACTCCTGATGAGGGTTCATGCCATTCATCTTCGTCTTCCAGTCCTAGTTCCTCTGCTACTTCATTTGTCTCTCTCTTTGTTCGTGACTGCATCTCTTTCTGCGTTAATTTAGACTGTTTCCAGAAAGGACATAATGTGGGAACCCCTAAGGTAATTTGTGTTACAGGCCCGTCTAACGGTAAATGTGTTGTCCATTGTCCATGTCCCATAATCCATACTAAATTTCCTGGACTCTTGATAGTTGTATCCTTACAGCTCAAAGTTTTACCCTTTTGGTCCTGCGGGAAAGCTTTTCCTGGAATTGTATGGTTAAGTTTTCTACACTCACAACCCCATTTTATAAGCATTCTGACCGGTGCCAAACTAATTTGATTCTCTGGAGTGTCACAGGTGAGAATTTGGGTGCAGTTCCAATTTTCTTTTGTGGCGCTCAAAGTTTTTGTAGAAGTACTGGTTTGAGATACTTCTGTGTAAGTGGCATTTCTGCTTCCCGTCCATTGGACACACCAATTAACTTGTCCGATGTAACTATAATGTTCTAATATGCTGGGGCCCCATACCGTTTTCCAACTGTCCCACGAGGAATCCTGCCGGGACGAATTCTGGCATATCATTTCATAATAGCTTTCATTTTTAGGAATTCTTTTCCTTTGCCAATGTGGTATAAAACATTCCCACTTAGCAGCATCTTCAGGTTTTACTTTTCCCCCTGCCACTAAGTGAATTCCCCAATCCCTAATTTGTCCTAACCTCCCATGGCTAATTAGACAGTCCTTATAGGTTAATAATTTTAATGTTTCTCCAACCTTTTCCCATATTTCTTCAATTTCGATTTTATTTCGTAATTTTAATTCACAACTTCCATTTTCACCTCTTTTTATTAGGGGTAGATTTCCTACCGGAATTACTCCCCAAGGGATCGGTTCCCCTGCTGCTTGTGGCAGAGGTAAACATGCCGTTATTTTTGATACATTTTGTATTTGTCCAAAATCTCGAATTAACCCTACTACTAAGTTTTCCTGTTCCTGGTTTCTCTGTAATGCCAAGCTTGCATCTCTTAATCCATCCCACATATCTACCCATGCACTGACTGGTATTACCTGCACCGAGTACCCCCTTCGGGTTTTATTCTCTTTTAGAATACCTACATTTATGTCCCCATAATCAAAGCTTTCTCTAATTCGCACAATGCATGAGAATTGTCCTACCTGATCAGCTTGCATATGAGATATTGTCAATGTGGTGTTACCTCTTTGCTGTTCCATATCCCAAAATGTCACGATTCCTTCTGTAAATACTTCGTCTGTGGTGATTTGTCTCCAGGTTACCTTTACTTCTTTTAATCCAGTTCTCTGGTTGTCAGAAAACAGACAGGTTAAATTTACTCCCACACCTTCAGGCACCATTACATCTGGCTCCGGAACTGTAATTTTAACAAATGCTTCTCCCACCTGCATTATACAGACTAATGTTAAAAGAACTAAGGCCTTGCCCTGAACACCAGCTTTGTTGCTGACAGAGGCTGTACTTCCCATCTTGACGGGACCTTCTTGATTCGAGTGTAGTGAATCCAGTTTTCGATCCCTTGGACTTTCACTGCCGTGTAGGTAGTCATGATCACCTGGTGAGGACCATCCCATACTTCTTTCAAGGGTTCCGTATTCCAGTTTTTCACATATACTTGATCTCCTGGCTGTATGTCATGGACAGGATTCTCCAAGGGCAGGGGCCGGTTCCACTGCAGTACTCCTCGCAGCGCTGTAAGGACTTTATTTAAAGACAAAATGTAACTCAATAAGACCTGATCTCCTACTAAGTGAGGGTCCCCTTTGTAAGTTGTAGCATGATATGGTTTGCCATACAAAATTTCGTATGGACTTACTCCTATCCTTTCTCTGGGTTTAATCCTGATTCTTAGCAAGGCTAGAGGTAGTGCCTGAGGCCACTGTATCTTTGCTTCCTGACAAATTTTCTTAATCTGCCCTTTTAATGTCTGATTCATCCGTTCTACTTGGCCACTAGATTGTGGTCTCCAGGGCGTATGGAGATTCCAAACTATCCCTAACACTCTGGCTACCTCTTGGACTACTCTAGCTACAAAGTGAGGTCCTCTATCTGAGGACATCCCTAATGGGATTCCAAATCTAGGGATGATTTCCCGTAGTAAAGTTTTAATTACTTCCTTTGCTTGGTTAGTCCTGCATGGGAAGGCTTCTGGCCACCCTGAAAAGGTACACACATACACCAGTAAATAACGGTACCCTTGTGCTTTTGGTAGCTCTGAGAAATCTATTTGCCAATAGTCTCCTGGTTGCGGCCCCACTTGTAACTTTCCTAGTTGTATTTGCCTTCGTGTCACTGGGTTATTTTTAATACAGACTGGACACATGGCATTAATCCGTTTTGCCATTGTTAACATCTGATTGGAAATCACCTCACGTTTTAAAAATTGTACCAATGCGTCTGCTCCCCAATGGCACTTGTTATGTTCGATTTCTAAAATTGTTTTCATTACTTTTGTTGGCAGTACAACCTGACCTTCAGCTGTGACATACCATCCTTTTTCGTTCTTCTGGGCCTGAACAAATTGAGCAAGCTTCTCATCTTCATGTGTATACCATGGTTTCTGCTCAAGAAAAGAAGTGGCAGGGTTAGTTCGCACTGGCAATAAAGCTAATTGTGTCCATACCTCTCGGGCAACCTGTTTGGCAACTCTGTCAGCCAACTGGTTTCCTTGGAACGCTTTTCCCTCTTCATTTTGATGTCCTTTTACATGCATCACTGCCACTGCTTGAGGTTTATGCACTGCTTCCAATAGTGCTAATATTTGTTCTTTGTGCTTAATTTCTGATCCTTGAGAATTCAACAGTCCTCTTTCTTTCCACAGTGCTCCATGTACATGTATTACTCCAAAGGCATATTTTGAATCAGTCCAAATGTTTACTCTTTTCCCCTGACTCAATTCTAAGGCTCTTACCAGAGCTTGTATCTCGGCTTTCTGGGCTGAAGTTCCCGGGGTTAAAGCTCGAGCTTCTATTATTTGTGTCAAAGTCACTACTGCGTATCCCGCATACCTGGTTCCGTTTTCCACAAAGCTGGATCCATCTGTAAACAGTTCCCATTCCGGATTTTCCAAAGGCTCATCTTTCAGGTCTTTCCGGCTGGCATACACCTGTTCAATGATTTCTACGCAATCATGTGTCAATTCGCCTCCTTCTTCCTGGCTGCTGCTCCTAAGAAATTCTGCTGGGTTGAGATGATTGGTTATTTTTAATTCAATGTCATCCTGTTCTCGGAGGAGTGCCTGGTATTGTAACATGCGACTTGACGAGAGCCAATGCCCCCCTTTTTGTTCCAAAACTGCAATGACCATATGGGGAACAAATACTTCCATCCTTTTTCCCAAAGTCAATTTTCTGGCTTCTCGAATTAGAAGCACTGTTGCTGCCACAGCCCTAAGACAACTGGGGCCATCCGGCACTTACAGAGTCTAGTTGCTTTGAGAAGTACTCCCACCGGGCGCTTCCATGAGCCCAATTTTTGGGTGAGAACCCCTATTGCCAGTCTCTGTCTCTCGCTTACGTGATAGTTGAAAAGGTTTTGTGAGATCTGGCAATCCTAGTGCTGGGGCTTCCTTTAAAGCTTGTTTCAAACTCTGAAATGCCTTTTTCTTGTGTTTGTCCCCACTGAAACACAGGGCTTTTGGCTGCTTCATATAGGGGTTTTGCTTTCAGTCCAAATTCCGAATCCACAAGCCGCACCACCCTATCATGCCCAAAAAGGATCTTAACTCTTATGGATTTCGTGGTGTGGGTATGGTGCAAATTGCTTGTACTCGATTGATTCCTAACTTTCGCACCCCTTGTGAAATTTCTCGCAGCCTAGGTAAATCACTTGGGTTCTTACCAGCTGAGCTTTTTTCTTTCGATACTCGGCATCCAGCTTGTCCCCAGCATATTAAGTAATTCAATGGTGAGTCTAAGGCAAACATCCTTTTCATGGAGGCTATAAAGATATCATCAACATATTGTAGGAGAACATATAAAAAGGTGATTCTTTACCTGAGTCATCTTCCATTCTTCTAACTCTCGAGCCAATTGATTTCCAAAAATAGTTGGTGAGTTTTTGAATCCTTGTGGTAGACGCTGGCCCAGGTGAGCTGCTTCTTGGCGTCCCGTGTCTGGGTTCTCCCACTCAAAGGCAAAGTATTTCCTACTTTCAAGTGCCAAGGGGATACAGAAAAATGCATCTTTCAAATCAATTACTGTGAACCACTTAAACTTTTCCGACACAGCTGTCAACAATGTATACGGATTAGCTACTACTGGGTGTATATCTTTAGTGATATTATTAATTGCTCTTAAATCTTGAACTAATCTATACTTACCATTTGGCTTTCTAACTGGGAATATCGGAGTATTGAATTCTGACTCACATTCCTGTAAAATTCCTAAGCTAAGAAATTGTTCAATCATAGGTGCTATTCCTATTCGTGCTTCCAATTTCAAAGGATATTGTTTTACCCTTACTGGGGAGGTTCCTTCTTTTAGTTCTATTACAACCGGTTGTGCCGCTTTTGATTTTCCAGGTACTCCTGTTTCCCATACCCATGGTACTACAGCTTGCTCTATTTCTTGTGGTATTTCTACTGCTTCTACTTCTTTCACTACAAACAACTTAGCAATATTCTCCTCGGGAAATTCCAATCTTACTCTACCTTTTTCAAATATTATCTTTGCTTCTAGCATTGACAATAGATCCCTCCCAAATAGTGATTCTGGGCTATTTGGCATATATAAAAATCGATGGTCAAATTCCTTCCCCCCAAATTTTATATCTAATGGCCGCAAAAATGTTCGTTCCTCAACTTGTCCCGTAACTCCCACTACTTGAATAGTAGAATCACTCAAAGGTCCTATCTTAGTGTTGACAGCTGAGAATGATGCCCCCGTATCTACTCTAAATTCTAACGGTTCCCCATCTACTTCCATTATTACCTTTAAATCCTGGTCTAGTCAGCTCTGATTCTGGCAATTCCCCATCATAAAGGCCTGGGCGACACCTTGTGGATTTCCCGGGAAAGCACCTGTATTTCCATCCCCACTGGCTATAATTCCTCCCCCAAAACCCATTCCTTGGTTGAGAGGACACTCATTTTTCCAATGTCCTCTATTTTTACATAGAGCACATTGATCTATCCCCAGCTGCATTCTTCCTCTTCCCATATTCAATTGACCCATGAGTCCTCCCGCACCCATTGGCATTTCCCCCTTTGCTATTCCTCTTCCCCTTCCTCGTCCACGTCCACGGCTCCCTCCTCTCATATTATTTCCAGCCACTTGCTGTAGCACCGCTAACATAGTAGCCTGTTGTTTCCTGGCCGTTTCTTTTTCCCTATTATTATATACCTTCCACGCGACTTCCAATAGTTTATCTAAATTCCGAGTATCTTCTCCCTCCAATTTTTGTAATTTCTTTCTAATATCTTCCTGGGACTGCCCCATAAAAATTAATGCTAGCTGTAATTTTCCCGATTCTCCCTCAACTTCTAAATTAGTGTATCTACGAGCTGTCTCCTTAAGCCGCCTCTAAAAAGGTTGATGGAGACTCATTCTTTCCTGTCTGACCGAATATAACTTAGACCAATTCAAAGTTTTTGGTATTCCATTCCGTATTCCTTCCTGCTAACAAATCCTGATAAGCTTTAAGTCTCCGAGACCCCGCCTGCCGAAGTTGGGGATCCCACCCGGATCTTCCCTAGGCACTAAGTCATTTACTGTACCATCCGCAAGCCGCAACCTAATCATTTCCCCGTGCTTTCTCTGTCATGGCTTTAAACACCATTTCCTTTCAGTAGAATCCATTATTGTGTCTAACAGAACTTGTAAATCATTCCAATCCGGGTTCTGAGTCTTAATTACCATTTTTACCACCCGTGCAGTTCGTTCAGGATCCTCCCGACACGCCCCCCGCTGATTGTTTCCAAATTAGTAAATCATTCGGAGAAAAGGGAACTTTCACTATGACCCGCTTCCCCTGGGCGGCCCCGACTGCTTCACGCAGGCACCATTAAATGAGCACCTCCTTCCTTTTTTCTTCCTTTCTACCTCCCAATCGCCCTCTCCGAAGTTCTTTCGCATAAGGGGGTTCGTGGTATATCTGTGGTTTCTATTTTTGCTTCTTGATCCTCCCTTTCTACCTCTAGCATCGGAGGGGCACTAGGGGCTATCAGCAAAGAAACATCCTCTTCAGGTTCCTAAAACTTAACCGAGCATTCTTCTCTTCTGCCATCCCTTACATCCTTCACAATTCAGATTTAATGTTTTCAAAACCATAATCCCACACTCCTTCTGCCACTCTGGTTTATCTTTCAAATAATAAAAGAGGTCTAGATACGGTATTTCATCCCATTTTTCATTACTTTGCAGGAAATGCATCAAAGGAGTAATAATGTCAGGATTCAGTGTACCGTTCCTAGGCCATTGCATACCATCGGGTTCATATAAAGGCCATACATGATTACAAAAATCAATCAATTTCTTTTTACTTAATTCTTGACCAAAATTCCCCACATTCCAATGTTGTAATAAACAGCCCAGCAGGAATCGTCCGGGATTTCCATCCCGAACTTGCTAGAGTTTTAAACGTTTTCAAAGGCATCATTACGCTTTCTTTTTTACATACACTCACAATACACACCACACACAACACTCACACCCTTTCCACCAACCTTGCTCTTTCTCGCTCTGCGAGTGGTAAGTGCTGAACCTGCGCGGTCACTGCCGCTGCCTGACGGTCAGCTCTAGGCTTTTCCACAACCTTAAAGACGCTCTGTGACCCCCGTGCGGAAACGCCGTTCGACTTAATCGGCAGGCCCCCTTTCCCTCGATAAAAGGAATAAAGCACCTTCGGCTTACCTCCTGGTCGTCCGTCAGGCGCTGGGTCGGGCACGGGTTGATGTCCTCCCCAGAAATCACCTGGTGCCGGGCGCGGAGTGGATCAGCCCACTAACCGCCCCTCTGCCGCCTCCTCGAGTCCCATCTGGGTCGCCAGAAACTGCTGCCCGATGCCCCAACAGAACACAAACTAACAGAGTTAGTTTATGCGGTGTTTTATTCAGGGCCCTGGAAACCTATGGACTACGCCCAAAAGTCAGGATCCCACAGTTCCCTTTTTCCGTCAGGTTTTTATACCTTTTTACAAAGTAGTCTACTTGCAAAAGTACACATTCTTCAAGACAATACAGATACATAAATCTTGTAGATATCATTCTTAAAAGTTATAAATTCTGCATGCTTGTCTACTCAGAACTATAGGCTACCCCCTCAATCCCCCTTACATGTTTTTCCATCACCAGAACCCTTTATTTATTATTATACTTTAGCCTTATCTTGAAAGTTTCTAAATGTTCTATATGCTCTACCAAATCCTTTGATTATTGTTTTCACAGTTCTAAATGTTCTATATGCTCTACTAATTCCTTTGACTATTGTTTCACCAGGTTGGTTCCCTAGGCCTGTCCGAAAACTGTAGTTTTCTAAGCCTTAGCATGACTACTACTATATCTACATTAGTCCTTTTTTCTCATTATTTCGGTATCAATGGAAGCAGACTTCTTTTTGCATTAGGAAGGAAAGCACCGAGCCCTGGTGTTTCAAAATGCAGATGAGAGCCAGCTGTCAGGAAGCCAAGGCCAGCCAGACTTGTCAGTCATGGCAGCTTTTGTCTCAGAGTTATCCTTGGATATAAGGAATTCTGGAGGTGGAATCCCAAATTTGGCCATGGGTGCCTGGATGTCAAAGGTGCTTTTTTTCCCCATAAGAAAGAAAAGCACATGGGTCCCAGTGTTTCAAAGGCAGATGAGAAGTGACCCCTGGGTAGCCAAACCAGCCAAATCTGTTTGTCCTGACAGATTTCATCTGGGAACAATCTTTGCATATAAGGAAATTAGGAGAAGGAATCCAAATTTTGGCCATGGCCACTTCAACGAGAAGGATGGTTCTTTTCCACAGGAAGGAAATCACAGAGCCCCAGTACTTGAGGGGCTGATGAGCAACAGCCCTCGACATGCCAAGGTCAGTCAGACCTGTCAGGTGGCCCCTAGGAAGCCCAGCCAGGCAGACCTGTTCTGTATTCCCTTGGTTCCACGGGGCCCCAGAGTGTCACAATGTTCTCCTTGCTTCTGCAGTGTCACCATGGCAAGCACACCTGCAAACAGTCACTTGGCAAGCATCCACCTCAGCCAGGCCAGGACTCCTATCCAAAACGAGTGGGGTCCCCGGGGTCTTAGTCTCTGTTTTGTGACCGTCGTGAGGCAGATGAGGGAATCTTCGGACCGTCTCTTACATGTGGTCAGTGGGTGTAGTCAGTGGGGTGTGTGGTCTGTTGGGTGGTGAGTCTGTTCAAATGGGTGGTCAGTGGATTGTGGTCAGTGGGTGTGGCCATTTGAGGTGGTCATTGGGGTGTGGGAAGTGGGGTGTGGTCAGTTTATGTGGACATTGGGGTTTGGTCATTGGTGGTGATCATTGGATGTGGTCTGTAATTGTGGTCGATGGGGATGGTCAGTGGGTGCAGTCAGTGCGGTCAGCAGAGGAGGTCTGTGAGTGTGGTCAGTGGGTGTGGTGAGTGGTCATTTGGGTAGCTAGGTGGGGTGGTCAGTTGGATGATCATTGGGTATGGTTGTTGGTGTGGTCAGTGAATGTGATCTGTTGGGTAGTCACTGGGAAGTGGTCAGTGGATGTGGTCAGTGAATATGGTCAGTAGGGTTTTAGTTGGGGTGTGGTCAGTGGTTGTGGTCAGAGAGGGAATGGCCGGTTGGTGCGGTTACTGGGGGTCATCAGTGGCGTGTGGTCAGTTGGTGTGGTCAGAGGGTGCAGTCAGTGCATGTGGTCATTGGGGTGGTCAGTGGATGTGATCAGTGTGTATGGTCAGTCAGGGGGTGGTAAGTTGGTGTGGGCAGTGGGTGTGGTCAGTGAGGGTATCATCAGTCGGGTGGTCAGTGGGGTGTGGTTACTGGAGGTGATCTGTGAGTGTGATCAGTGGGTGTGGTCACTGGCTACGGTCACTGTGGTAGTCAGGTGAGAGTGGTCAGTTGGGTGGTCAGTGGATGTGGTCATTGGTGTGATCAATGGGAGTGGTCAGTGGGGGTATGGTCAGTTTGTCAGTGGAGTGTGGTCAGTGGTTGTGGTCAGTATGGGTGGTCATAAGGCATGGGCAGTTGGGTGTGGTCAGTGGGGGTGGTCATTGGATTTGTCAGTGGGGTGTGGTCAGTGTATGTGGGCAGTGGGTGTGGTCAGTGGAAGTATGGTCAGTTGGGTAGTCAGTGGTTGTGGTCATTGGTGTCTTGGCAATGTGTGTGTTCACTGGGTGTGGTCAGTGGTTGTGGTCAGTGGGGTGCTTAGTGAGGTGAGGTCGGGGCTGTGGCCATTTGGGGTGGTCAGTAGGGGTGGTCACTATGATGTGGTCAGTGATTGTGATCAGTGGCTGTGTGGTCAGTGGGTGTGGTCATTGGGGTTTGGACATTGCTGTCTGTGCAGTGGGTGGTCAGTGGGGTATGGTCAGTGGTTGTGGTCACTGGGGGTGGTCAGTGGGGTGTGGTCGCTGGTCTTGGGCAATGGGTGTAGGCCATAGTGTCTGGTCAGCAGCAGTGTGGTCAGTTGTGTTGTCAGCAGGTGCGGTCAGTGGGGTGCAGGAACTGGTGTCTGCACAGTGGGTGTGGTCATTGGAGTGTGGTCAGTGGAGGTGGTCTGTGGGTTGATCAGCGGGTGTTGTCAGTGAATGTGGTCAGTTGGGTAGTTGGGTGGAGGTAGTCAGGTGGTTGGGGATGTGGTCATTGGGTGTGGTCAGTGGGGTGGTCATTGGGTTGTTCATTTGGGTTTGGTCACTGGCTGCAATCAGTGGATGTGGTCAGTAAATATGGTCAGCTGGCTAGTCAGTTGGGTGGTCAGTGTGGTCATTGGTATGGTCAGTGGGTGTGGTCAGTGGGGTATGGTCAGTTGGTGTGGTCAGTGGGTGTGGTCAGTGGGTATGGTCATTGAGTTGGTCCTTTTGACAGTGGGTGTGGGCAGTGTGTGTGGATAGTGGGTGTGGTCACTGGGGTGGTGAATGGTGTGTGGTCAGTAGGGGTTGTTGATGGGTTGGTCAGTGAGGTGTGGTCAGTGAGATTTTGTCATTGGGGTGGTCAGTGGGTGTGGTCAGTGGGGTGTTGGCACTGGTAGATTGGATATGGGTGTGTTCAGTGGGTGTGCTTTGTGGTTATGGTCAGTGGGTGTGGTCATTGGAGGTATGGTCATCTGGGCGGTAAGTGGCATGTGGTCAGTGGGTGTGGTCAGCATGTGGTCAATCAGGGGGTGCTCAGTGGGTCAGCTGTTCCTATTTCTGTTCATTCATTCCTGCTCTGATGAGGATGGATCCTCAGACACTTGGAGGATGCTGATGAATTTTACTACTCCAGAGGCCTCTTCTTTCTTGAGCTCTTCAGTTCAGGAATTCAGTGACAAAGACTCATAAACATTTGTTCAAAACACCCAAACAGGAAAAGCCCCAGAGAGTAATTTAAGTTTCCAATTCTTCTGTGGCAATTAGACAGATTTTGGAAGTCTGTTCTGAATATACTATATTGAAAACAATGCGGAGAGAACAGTTTTGTGCTGTTAGGTTTTCTCTTCCTGTTTATAGAGAGATATCAGCAATGCCCAATTGATGTTGACCATCAGCACCTTCTAATGCACTCTGAATAGATATGAAAATCAAGACCCTTCATGGCTGACAATCAATCACATTTTGTTCCCACCTCCTCCCCAGCATTTCCTTCATCTAACCCCTGGGACTCCTCTGGATCAGGAATTGTGTGGCCAGCAGGAGCAGGGCAGTGATTCTTCCCCTGTGCTCGGCACTTTTGGGCAGCACCTCGAGTGCTGTGTCCAGATCTGGGACCCCCAATTTAGGAAGGACATGGAGGGGCTGGAGTGTGTCCAGAGAAGGGCAACAAGGCTGGTGAGGGGTCTGGAACACATGTTCTGTGAGGATCAGCTGAGGGAGCTGGGGATGTTTATCCTGGAGAAGAGGAGGCTCAGGTGAGACCTCATCACTCTCTACAGCTCCCTGACAGGAGGGTGCAGCCAGGTGAGGGTTGGGCTCTTTTCCCAGGTACAGTGACAAGAAAAGAGGACAGAGCTGTAAGCTGCACCAGAAGAGGTTTAGGCTGGACAATAGGAAATATTCTTCACAAAAAGGGTGATTGGGCATTTGAATGGGCTGCCCACGGAGGTGGGTGAGTCACTGCCCCTGGATGTGTTTCATGCCATGGTCTGGGTGACAAGGTGGTGTTGGGTCACAGGTTGGCCTTGATGCTCTTAAAGGTCTTTTCCAGCCTGGGTGATTCTGTGATGATTGTGACACTGCAGGGCCTTGGGAAGCAAGGGCCATTGTGACACTGCAGGGCCTCGTGGAACTGAGAGGACCATGGTGACACTGTGTACGACATGGCACCACAGAGCCAAGGGGCCACTGTGACACTGTGGGGCTACATGGGAGCAAGGAGTCCATGGTGACACTCTGGGTCCTGGTGGAACCACAGAGGCCACTGTGACACTGCAGGGCCTTGTGGAACCAAGGGGCCATTGTGCCACTGTGGAACCAAGGAGAGCCTTGTGAGAGCCTGGGGCCAATGGAATCAAGGGGCCATTGTTCCACTGCAAGGACTCTTGGAACTAAGGGAACAATTGTGACACTGTGGTGCCCCATGGAACCAAGGGTCCCTGTGACACTGCAGGATCTTGTGGAACCAGGGCTCCATTGTGACACTGCAGCACCAAGGAATTCATGGTGGCACTCAAAGCTTTCATGGAACCAAGAGGCCACAGTGACACTGCAGGGCCTTGTGGGACCATGCAGAGCATTGTGACAGAGCAGGACCTCGTGTAATGATGGGGCCATTGTGACACTGCAGGGCCCTAGGGGACCAAGGGGCCAGTGATGCTCCTCAGGGACTGATGAAATGAAGGAAACACGTTTGATACTGTGGTGCCCCTTGGGACCAAGAGGCCATTGTGACACTGTGGGACCAAGGAGAGCATTGCTGCACTGCGAGACCTCATGGAACCAAGGATCCACTGTGACACTGCAGGGCCCAAGGATCCAAGGGACTCTGGGACACCAAGGGTCCCCTGGAATCAAAGGGACATTGTGACACTGGGAGGCCTCATGGAATCATCGAGATCATTGTGGTGACACCAAGTTGGCTGGGAGTGTTGATCTGCTGGAGGGAAGGAAGGCTCTGCAGAGGGACCTGGACAGGCTGGACCCAGAAGCCAAAATCCAACAAGGTGAGGTTTAACAAGATCAAGTGCTGGGTCCTGCACTTTGGCCACAACAACCCTGAGTGCTACAGGCTAGGGACAGAGTGGCTGGACAGCAACCACAGAAAGGGAGCTGGGGGCACTGATGGACAGCAGGCTGGACATGAGCCAGCAGTGTGCCCAGGTGGCCAAGAAGGCCAATGGCACCTGGCCTGGATCAGGAATGGTGTGGCCAGCAGGACTAGGGAAGTGACTCTTACCCTGTGCTCAGCACTGATTGGCAGCACCTCGAGTGCTGTGTCCAGTTCTGGGCCCCCAATTTAGGAAAATGCATGGAGGGGCTGGAGCGTGTCCAGAGAAGGGCAACAAGGCTGGTGAGGGGTCTGGAACACAAGTGCTGTGAGGAGTGGCTGAGAAAGCTGGGGATATTTATCCTGGAGAAAAGTAGACTCAGGAGTGACCTTATCACTCTCTACAACTTCCTGAAAGGTGGTTGTGGTCAGGTGGGGTTGATCTTTTTCATCAGGCAACAACTGACAGAATGAGAGGACTGTCATAAGCTGTGCCAAGGGAAATATAGGTTGGATATTAGGAAAAAGTTTTTTACAGAAAGGGTGATAAAGTACTGGAACGATCTGCCTGGGGGTTGGTGGAGACACCATCCCTGGATGTGTTTCAAAAAAAGACTGGGTATGGCACTCGGCGCCATATGAAATTGTTAGGCAGCAGACGGACTTGATGATCTTGATCTTCCAATCTTGTGGTTCTGTGATTCTGTGGTTCTGTGAATTCTTGGAGTCTTTCAGCTGCATTCTCTGTTCCTGACCTTTCCCTGGATCTATGTTGGAAGCTGCTGGTGCAATTCTCACCTTTAACCCTAGTTTGAATGTAGACAGATGTTCCCAAGTGTGTTAAGCAGGCGTTGCTCAATGTTTATGTGGAATTTTTATATCCTCATGACACCAAGGAGACCCTTTTGGCACTGTGGAAACTCATGGAACCAAAAAGCCATTGAGAGGTTGGGGTGGGATGGAACCAAGGAGAGCATTGTGATACTGCAGATCCCAGGACACCATGGTGACACTGTGGAAACTCATGGAGCCATGGGCATTGTGACACAGCAGGGCCTGATGGACCCAAGGAGTGAACCGTGACTGTAGCAAACCTCATGGAACCAAAGGGCCCTTGTGGAAGCTCGGAGGCTTGTGGACCAAGGGGACAACAGTGACACTGTGGGGTCCATGGAACCAAGGGGCCATGGTGACACTGTGGGGTCCTGTAGATCAAAGAGGCAACTGTGACACTGCAGGGCTTTGTGGAGCTCAGGGACTGATGTGACACTGTGTGACCGCATGGAGCCAAGGAGAGCATTGTGACACTGAACCTAATGGAATTGTTGGACATGATACAAATTTGAATTTTTTTAATATAACTTCATTTCAGGGTTAGTTCACCTTTGCCAAGGAGGAGGGGAATTGAAGTTTCTCTTCAAAAGACTGTTCACTGATGTTGGGTGAGGCCTGATGAGTTTAACATCTACAGATTGGGAGTAACCAGAAGGTACAGAGGACGTAAACGAACATTAATGAACATCACCCACACACATCAGTGTGGTTGGAGACACCTGATCTGGGAAAAGAATGGTAAGAGAATCAAAGAATGAGGGCCTAATTCACATCAAAGAGAAAGGGATCAATAATGAACAAGAGATCGAATACTAAGAACTGTGCAATTTAGATCAATTAATTTCTTCAATGAAACCTGAATTTCTTTGGGGTTTTGTCTGTATAAATACGTGAAAAGCCTAATAAAGAACCACGGGTAATGGAATGATTTTCACTGCATGAGACCCAAGCATTTGTGGGTGGAATGATTTTTATTGCACATGCTGGCCACAATAATATCTGGCCAGAAGAAAGTAATGCCTAAATTCTCTAACACTGAGAAGATGTTGTTGGGGAGTTTCTGTTTTTCATGCAGTTTCAGTGTCAGTCCCACTGAGGTCCATCACCAACACAGGCTCCTCCTGAACTCCTTGGAGGACAGAATGGGAGGCCCTGATGGCACAGAGTTCTCAGAGACTCCAAGGCAAAAGCAAAACCCATGGCAGGGGCTCCCTGGGCTCTGCTGCCACTGCCAGAGCCTGGCAGGGACCTCAGCCCTGTGGGTACCACCCTGCCCTGCCCCTGCCCGAGGTGCCCCAGGGCTGGAGGGATGGACACTGGAGCTCTGGGCACAGGAGCTCATCCCAGCCCTGCATCCAGGGGTTCCCAGGGGACGTTACTCTCTGGAAACTCCAGCAACAGCTGAAGGTGTTTGTGCTCACTGGGTTTATGTCCCTCACACACACACAGGATGTTCAGGGCTGTGGAATGTCCCTGCACTGCAAACACAGACTCTGACCTGGTCACTTGATGTCCCTCCAGGCAGGGAAGAACAACCTCTGTGCCCTGGGGTGAGAGGCCACTGCTGGAAGCAGCACTGGCTTTGCAAGGGCACTGCTGGGACAGCCCCACCCTGAACACTGCCACACTTCTGCTGCTCACTGCTGTTCTCCTCTCCAGGGCACTGTGTTGGGAACATCCTGGAGAGCAAACTGGGAAGGAGATTGAAACTTTCAGGCCCTGCACTGGGGAGATGCCCTTGCATGATGGAAATGCTGCTGCAGAGCCCAGCTCTGTCCCAGCAGTGCCCACAGCCTGTCCCTGCCTGCAGTCCCTGGACAGTCACACAGCAGGACTGGGACTGAGCTGAGAGAGCCCTGAGGCCTTAAACCAGCACAGGGGCTCTGAAGGGGAGTGTGGAAGTGAAGGAAGGGGAGGTTATGGAGCAGAAGCTCTGAGGCTGCCGTGCAGTGAGGAGCACTGGGGTTCCCTTTTCACCCTAGGTGCGCCTAGAGGCACCAACTTTGCAGCTCCAGAGAAGTCAGAGAGGAAGGATGTCAGGCAAACATGGCAATACCGACTTCTTTATTTTGTGTAAGCACATGTGTAGTACAATCCCTGGGTTATATAGCCTGTGGTTCCTATTAGAAATGTGAATAGTGAACTAAAAAAGGTAGAGATAAAAGTTTCACAGTTAACAAATTCTCAAAAGTATAATACTTGTGCCAGCAAAAAAACCCAGAACACACAGAGTGGGCATTAATGAATAACACCGGAAAGGTATACAGGGAAATGAGAGTTTATTCCTTCTGAAAAGTGTTCATGATGATTTTCCTCAGGCCATCCTTGACCTCCTGGTTCCTCAGGCTGTAGATGAGGGGGTTCAGGGCTGGAGGCACCACTGAGTACAGAATTGAGAGAGACAGATCCAGAGTAGAGGAAGAGATGGACGAGGGCTTCAGATAGGCAAATGTGGCAGTGCTGAGGAACAGGGAGACCACAGCCAGGTGAGGGAGGCAGGTGGAAAAGGCTTTGTGCCGTCCCTGCTCAGAGGGGATCCTCAGCACAGCCCTGAAGATCTGCACATAAGAAAAAACCATGAAAACAAAGCATCCAGATGTTAAACAGACAATAACAGCAATGAGCCCAAGTTCCCTGAGGTTGGAGTCTGAGCAGGAGAGTTTGAGGATCTGAGGGATTTCACAGTAGAACTGGCCCAGGGCATTGCCATGGCACAGGGGCAGGGAAAATGTATTGGCTGTGTGCAGCAGAGCATTAAAAAAGCCACTGGCCCAGGCAGCTGCTGCCATGTGGGCACAAGCTCTTCTGCCCAGGAGGGTCCCGTAGTGCAGGGGTTTGCAGATGGACACGTAGCGGTCGTAGCACATGATGGTCAGGAGGGAAAACTCTGCTGAAAAGAAAAACAGAAAAAAAAAACCTGTGCAGCACATCCTTCATAGGAGATGTGTCTGGTGTCCCAGAGGGAATTGTGCATGGCTTTGGGCACAGTGGTGCAGATGCAGCCCAGGTCAGTGAGGGCCAGGTTGAGCAGGAAGAAGAACATGGGGGTGTGCAGGTGGTGGCCGCAGGCTACGGCGCTGATGATGAGGCTGTTGCCCAGGAGGGCAGCCAGGGAGATGTCCAGGAAGAGGCAGAAGTGCAGGAGCTGCAGCTGCCGCGTGTCTGCCAGTGCCAGCAGGAGGAAGTGGCTGATGGAGCTGCTGTTGGACATTCGCTGTCTCTGGCCGTGGGGACCTGTTCATGGCTAAAGGACAGTGACAATTCAGCAGAGGCTGCTTTGAGCCAACCTGGGCTGTTCCCTGTAGACTGTCCTGATGTGACTCACCCACCCTTGCTCCTGCTCTGGGAAAACCTTCACCCAGGACCCTGATTGAACTCCAGTTGTGCTGTTTGGGAATGCCAGGAGTAAACAGGCCTGTGCATGGGGGTTCTCATGGAGCCATCCCTGCCAGCAGCTACCATGAGTTTGTGACCATGTGGCAGAGGGGCAAGGCTTGATATTCAGGATTTGTCAGTGGAATCACTCATAATGCAGAAAGGCTTGGTAACTTCTGCACTCCCAAATCTAAAGGATGGCAGGAGTTGGTTTTGGGATTTTTTTTCCTACCCACACATCATTCCTGAATCTTTGATGACAGAAATCCCCAGCATTTCTGCTGCACTCACGGTTTGCTAATGAGAGATGTGAGAGGCAGAAGATTCCCTGTGGCTGAGGGCAAGGTGAGGGGCTGCATGGGCTTGTTTCCAACTGCTCTGGGTTTGCACCTTTGGCTGGAATCAGAGCACAATCACACTCCTGTGTCACCCTGGGATAAACCAGACCCTGCCCAGAGCAGAGGGATCCCTGAATGTCTCATCCTCTCTCAAGGTCTCTGAGCAAGGCCTCAGCAGCCCCTTCTATCAAGGACACTCACTGTTCCTTTGGCAAAACCAACAGCATTTCCTCATCTGTGGCATCTCTGCACTTCCCTGTGGGATACTCAGGGAACTCTGAGAGGCTCTGGCACAGATCTGCACCCAGGAGAGCAGCTCAGAGCTTGGAAGGACACAGCAAGGAGAGCCCCCAGGTGTGCCCATGATGGGATCTCAGGGAGGGGGCTTAGCTCATTCTTCTTTCCCATGGACTGCTTTGCCCTCAGCCCCACAGGTCCCAGGGAAGCTTGGACACCCCATTCCCATGGGCAGCCCTGCCTGGCAGGAATCCCAAGGGCAGTGCCTGACTCAGCTGCTGCAATCCCAGAGCCTCCCTGAGAGCAGGAGATTGCAATGACAATATCAGAGGAGTGCAGAGAGAGTGTTGGAGGTGCTGCCCAGGGCTGATGAGTGGCTGAAGGCCCTTTTGAAGGCTCCAGCAGAGAGACTGACCACCCAAAGTGACAGATCCAGAGTCTATGTAAATGTTCAAACATTACTTCGGTTAAGCTGTGTGTCCCTTTCAAATCAGAATGTTCTGTGATTCTCTGAGTACAATGCCTGGTTTTTCTTCTCTCATCCCCCTGTTGTCTATAATCAAAAGAGAAACAAATCCTTGAAGTAGTGTTAGAACAGTGAAGTAAAAAACAGACCTTAATTGGAACCTTCCAGGTGTCCCAGTGGGGATGGGGCACACCCAGCCCCCGATTCCAACAATTTATTAAGGTTGATTAATAAGGATATTAAACAGGAACATCCAATATGAGATTTGGTTTCCCCTGTTACACAACCCTGCGTGAACATATTGGAGTAGGTCCAAAGGCTTCTTTGCCCCATTTTTTTAATGACTGCTTACATTGTGGTTTAAAAAAAATTGTTCTTATTGTGGGTCATCTTCCTGATAATAAGACTATACAATATTTCAGGAATGTATTTAGAAGGTCAGCTTATTGTTCTAAAATCTAAGAGAAAAGTTAAGAAATGTACTAGAGTTTACTAAGGATTATAGTTATATAAGTATATAATAGTATTTTAGAAGAGTTAATTAAGAGTTTAACAGAGTTATTTAGGAATTATTATTTCATAAATATATAATAGTATTATATAGTATTATATTATTTTATTATTGTATATATTTTATTATAATGTTTTTATTATTATTATTTATTACCTTATATATTTACTATTATATGAATTTATATAATACAATTTAGTTATTTATTATTATATATACTATTTATTATTATTATATAATAGTAGTTTATAGAGCTATAAATACATGAAAAGTGTATAAAAAGCAAAAATCTTTTTGTCATCACCCCAAATTTCCTACCCCTTCTCCAAGTAGGAAATTGAAAACACTCTCAGGAAATCTCCTGATCTTTACAGCAATCCCAGGTTTACATTTTTCTGGGAAGTGTCCTCTGGAGCTGTGACCAGGCTGGTCTGGATCTGGGAGCAGCCCTGCCCCACCCAGCACCTCTCAGCAGCAGCACCTGCCCTGCTCAGAGCCGCTCCTTGCCCCCACAGCTTCTCCCCCAGCGATGGCTGGAGCAGCTCCCTGGCAGGCAGTAGAGTCCCTGCCAGAGCTGGCCCTGGGCTGCAGGACCCCTGGCTGCTCTACACAAGAGAGAATCAGAGAATGTACTCACAGAGTCTGCAGGCACTGGGATGTTCCAGCTCTAGGAGATCACTCCAGGGAGCTGCAGCTGCCTTGTCCTGCAGCCAGAGGCTTCCTGTGTCAAGGGCTGGGAGTGATTCTGCCCCAGTCACTTGTGAGCATCTTCATAGCACTGACTGATTGAAACTCTCTGTGCCTCAGTGCTGTGCCTGTGGTGGCTGCAGGCAGTGCCCCAGCCCTGCTGGGCTGGTCACAGAAGATGCTCCTGGGCAGAGCTATCTCTCTGCAGCGCTGCCCTTGCCAGGAGCTGCTTCTGAGCAAGGAGCCCAGCCCAGCTGAGCACCACAGACACAGCACAAGGACTTTAATGACCCTCTTGAGGTTTGTGCTAGGGCCCTGAACATCAGTCCCTGAGAGGGAGATGAAGAAACCTCTCAAGAACTCCAAGTCAGAATCAAAAGTCCAAAGTGTTCTTAAAGTTTTAATGGATCCCACTGTGTGACACAACCGAGAAAATATCCCCAGGTTTCATTTAGGAGCAGGAAATTTGGAGGCAGAGATGACAGGTGGGGACAAAGAGAAGCCAAGTCTTGGTGTCCCTGGGGCTTAGCAGGGTCTGTGTCACCAAAGGGCTGGGAGAAGACACCTTGTCCTGAGCCACTGGGGCCTCCTGGCACAGCCCCAGCAAGGCTGGCCACTGTCACCCCTTGTCCTGCCTCAGCATCCCCCCACATCTCAGTGGCCTCAGGGATCTGCTGGGGACCAGTCCCTTGGGGAGCTTTTGGTCGAGGAATGGCCCTGGGGGCTCCTTCATGCTCCCAGGGACTGCAGGCTTTTCAGAGGACTTTGGGTTTTGCTTTTCCTTGGAGTCTCTTAGAGCTTTTTGCAATCATGGCCTCCAATTATCTGCTTTAACGAGTCCCTTGAGAGCTTTGTATTGACACTCAGTGGGGCTCATTAATGCTTTGATTTATGCACAGTTTTTTTGATTTTTCTTTCCTCTCTGAGTCTCTGAGAGGTTTTTGATCAATCATGGCCTTCAGTTCTCTCCTCCAAGGAGTCCATGAGGAGCCTGTGTTGGGGATGGACGTCAGTGGGACCCATTAATGCTTTGAGACACTGTGGGTTTTTCTTCTGCCTTGGACTTTTGGAAAGGTTTGTGCAATCTCCTCTCAGGCCTTGAGGTTCAATGGCTCAGTTCCAAATCCACCACAGGGCTCCTGTGATCAAGCAAGCCCCAGACAAACCAAGGCTTTGCCTTGATTTCCCTCTGGTCCAGTGGAGTTCATTAGGAATGTTTTTTCCTGTAGTTATGGAGAAATATTTCAAAGAGCTTCTAAGAAATATGTATATCTATTTTAAAGAGTATATTTTATTACTTTTCTATTTGGGGAAGAGGTGATTGCAGCATTCTGTGATTGATATTGATCCAGGGTCTTTCCTCAGGAGGTCTGGCCTGGTGTGAATCTGATCCTTGAGGTCTGACCCAGTGTGGACAACCTTGCTCCACATTCCCCAACCCCATTCTGTCTGTCCTCACTCATCTGGGGACATGGCTTTGCTTGGAGATCTGGCTGCAGACAGGCAAACAGGGGTTTTCTGCGTTTTCTTTTTTTCAAGCAATTGAAAAAGTCCTGAGTTTCCCCTATTACAAACAGACACCCTCCTCAAGTGTATATCAAGATGCCACCATGGATGTTTCTATTCCCAATTCAGAACCATGCAAGATCTGTTTTAGGCCTTTCGACTCCTTGGTTCCACAAGGCCTTGTTGTGTCACCATGGACTCTTGGTTCTGTGAGGTTCTATGGTGTCACAAGGGATGTTTGGTTTCGTGGGGCCCCACAGTGTCATAAGGGTTTTCTTTGTTTCATGTGCCCCACAGTGTCACAGGGGTTTCCTTTTCACTGTGGCAATCAGCAGCAAAGCCCACGGGCAGAGCAAATGCCTGGGAAGAAGGAAGAATGGCAACATTTGGAGTAATCGTTTTTGTCTTCCCAGGGCACAGTGCCGTGGGGTGGGGCCCTGCTTTCCTGGAGGTGGCTGAACACCGGCTGCTTATGGTAGGGGGAAGAGACACCAACCTCTGTTCATGGAACTACAACAGCAAAGAGGTCAGGCTGAAGGCTGGGCTTAAAAGACTGTTACCACCTGAGGAAACATCAATCTGAGTGGAAAGATGTGTGCTAATGTCTTTACAAAACATTTCATGGGTGAAGACATGGGTGTTAAGGTCTGTGAAATGGGTCGTAATGTTTCTACTGACTTTGGGCAGCAGGTTTGTTGCTGGGACCAGACAGTCCGGCTCCTGAAACCGATAAGGGTCTGTACAATTCTGAAGTTCTGAACTTTTGGCGGGAAATGCTAGGTTCAAGAGGGAATATGGGGCAGGATATTCAGGAAGGCTGTGCCTTCCTAGTACCTCAACCAATGGGAAAAGGAAGAGGGAAATGTGCAGCCAGAAGTTCAGGATAAAAGGAGTCTGCACCCTCTGAAATCTCAAGACAGAAAACCCTGTGAGTGTATCCACAAGGGGACAGCACTCCCTCAAAGGGGGGGAGAGGGAGGGGGGCAGGGAGCTGCAGTAGCATGCTGTGTCCTCAATTGGATAGCACTGTTGGGAGGCCGGGGGGTGCTGCAGTACGGGTTGCAGTACCAAGCTGTGTCACAAGAGTGCAGCACTGCTTGGAGAAGTAGAGGGCTGCAATTCCAGGTTGTGTCCACAGGAGGGCAGCATTCCTTGGGGGAAGGGGGCTGCATTATCATGCTGTGTTCACAAGTGGTCAGCATTGATCCTGGTGGGTGGGCTGCAGTATCGTGCTGTGTCCACAAGGGGGCAGCTCTGCTCAGGTGGAAAGGCTGCAGTACCGTTCTGTGTCCACAATGGGGCAGCATTGCTCGGGGAGGGGGTGCTGCAGTACTGGGCTGTTTGAATAAGTGGGCAGCATTTCTCTGGAGGAGGCTGCAGTACTGGGCTGTGTCCACAGAGGGGGTAGCACTGCTCCGAGGAGGGGGGGGGGCTGCAGTACTGACCACTGTCCACAAGGAGTCAGCACTTTCGTGGGAGGGAGGTGCACAGAAACAGATTATTTCCAAAAAGGGAGTCAACACTTCTCAGGTGGGGGGGAGCTGCAGTACTGGGTTGTGTCCACAAGGGAGCAGCACTGCTCATGGGGGAGGGACTGCATTACCATGTTGTTTTTCACGAAGGGGCAGCACTGCTTTGGTAGGGGGGGCTGCAGTATTTGGTTGTGTCCACAAGGAGGCAGCACAGCTTGGTGAGAGGGGCTTCAGTATCGAGCTGTGTCCACAACGGGGCAGCAGTGCTCATGGAGGGGGAATGCAGTTCGAGTTTTGTCCACAAGGGTGCAGGACTGCTTGTGGGGGGGTGGTAGTTGCTGTACGGTGTTGTGTCCACAAGGGGACAGCACTGCTTGGAGGTGGGGGGCTGCAGTATCGGGGTTGTGTCTATAAAAAGGAAGCACTACTAGAAAGGTGGGGGCTGCTGTACTGGGTTGTGTCCCCAAGGGGGCAGCACTGCTGGACGAGGGGCAGCTGCACTACTGTGTTGTGTCCGCCAAGGGTGCAGCACTGCTCAGAAGGAGGAAGCTGGCTGCAGTACCATGCTGTGCCCACAAGGGGACAGCACTGCTAGAAGGGCAGGGCTGCAGTAGGGGCTTGAAGTCCACAAAGGGGGCAGCACTACTCAGAATAGGGGTGCTGCACTACTAAGCTGTGTCTACAATGTGGCAGCACTGCATTTGGAAGGGGGCTGCAGAGCTGAGTTCTGTCCACAAGAGAACAGGACTGCATGGGGGGAGGTGGAAGGTGCAGTACTGGGATATGTGTACAAGGAGGCAGCACTGCTTGTGAGGGCGGGGCTGCAGTACCATGCTGTGGCCAAAAGGAAACAGCACTGCTTAAAAGGGGGGCTGCAGTATGGGGTGGTGTCCACAAGGGGGCAGCACTGCTGAGAGGGAGGAGGTTTCTGTACCATCCTGTGTCCAAAATGGAGCAGCACTGCTTTCAGTTGGGAGCTGCAGTACTGAGCTGTGTCCACAAGAGGCCAGAACAGCTAAAGGGGTGGGGGGCTTTAGTACAATGCTGTGTCCAGAACAGGCCAGCATTGGTCGAGGGGTGGAGCTTCAGTACCGAGTTGTGTCCACAAGAGAGCAGCACTGCTCCCTAGTGGGGGACTGCAGTACTGGTTTTGCCCACAAAGGAGCAGCGCAACTTCGGGGGGCTGGGAGGAGGGTGGTGTTCAGTACAATGCTGTGTCCACAAGGCGGCAGCACTTCTCAAAAAAAGGGGACAGCAGTACCAGGCTTTGTCCAGAAGGGAGATGCAATACAAGTGGAGGTGGGGGAGGCTGCAGTGCCCACTTTTCTCCACAAGGGGGAAGGACGGCTTGAGGGGGATGGGGGCTGCAGTACTATGCTATGTCCACAAGCCGGACAACACTACAGGGAAGAGCAGGGGATGCTGTCCACAAGGGGACAGCCTTGCTCAGGGGAGGGACTGCAGTACGGTTTATGTCTACAAAAGGGGGAAGAAGGGGGAGGGCTACAGTACCATGCTATGTCATCCAGGGAGCAGCACTGCTTGGGGGTATGGGGGGTCCTGCATTAATTGATTGTGTCTGAAAGGGAGAAGAACTCCTCAATGTGGACGGGGGCAGCAATACTGGGTGGTGTCCGCAAGGGGGCAGGAGCACTCAGGAGGGGGGGGCGGGGGCTGCAGTACCTGGTTCTGTCCACAAGAGAGCAGCACTGCTCTGGGAGAGGGGAACAGTACTATGCTGTGTCCACAAAGGGGGCAGCACTCCTCAGAAGGAGGGGGGTACAGGACCATGCTGTGCCTACAAGAGGGCAGTACTGCTCGGGGGCGAGGGGTGGAGTGTAATGCCAAGTTTTTTCCACTAATAGGCAAGACTCCTTTGTAGGGGTGGGGTCTGCAGTAGGGCCTTGTGTCCACAAGGGGGCAGCACTGCTCATGGAGGGGGCTGCAGTACCATGCTGTGTCAACAATAGGTGGAGCAATGTTGGAGAGGTGAGCCTGCAATATCTGTGTCCACAATGGGACAGCACACCATTCCAGGGGTGTGGTGGCTGCAGGACCGGGTTGTGTCCGGGAGGAGGCAGCGCTGCTCAGAAGGAGGGAACTCCACTACCATGCTGTGTGTACAAAAGGGCAGCACTGCTCGAAGTGGGGCTGCAGTACTGGGTTGTGTCCACAAAGGGGAAGATTTTTAGGGGGAGTAGGGGCTGTAATACCGGGTTGTGTCCACAGGGGGACAGCACTGCTCATTGGGGGGCTGCAGCACCACATTCTCTTTACAAGGGCGGAAGCACTGCTCCGGGGAAGGGGGAGGGGGCCCTGCAATATTTAGTTTTGTCCAAAAGTATGTGCACCCCTGCTTGTGATGGGCTGCCATACCACATTCGCGTCAAGAAGCGGGCAGCACTGCTCAGGGCGGGGGCTGCAGTACTGGGTTGTGCCTACAAGGAGACAACACTGCTCTGGGGGGCGGCTGCAGTACCATGCTGTGTCCACAATGGGGGCAGCACTGCTTGTGGGGGGCATGCAGTAGCAGGTTGTGTATGCAAGGAGGCAGCACTGCTTAGGGAGAGTGGGCTGCAGTATCTGGTTGTGTCCATAAAGAGGCAGTGCTTCTCGGGGGGGAGCTTCAGGCTGTAGTACCTGGCTGTGTCCACAAGGGGCTGCACTGCTCAGAGCAGAGGTGGCTTTGCAGTGCCAGGCTGTGTCCAAAAGGGGACACCATTGCTCAGAAGGAGGGTGCTGCAAGACCATGCTATGTCCACAAGGAGGAAGCACTGCTCGGGGAGGGCTGCAGTACCAGGCTGTGTCCACAAGGGGCAGCAGTTCTCAGGGTGGGGAGGGGGTGGAATGCTGAGTTTTGCCCACAAGTAGACAGGACTGCTTGGGGGTTGGTGGCTGTAGTAGCCAGTCATGTCCACAAAATTGACAGCACTGCTGGGGGGTTGCTATAGTACCATGCTGTGTCCACAAGGCGCTTGCAATGCTCAAGGAGATGGCTGCAGTACCCAGCTGTGTCCACAAAGGGCATCACTGCTCGTGGAGGGCTGCAGTGCCGACTTTTGTCCACTAGGGTATAAGTCTGCTCGGAGGTGGGGGCTGCAGTAGCGGGTTGTGTGCACAAGGGATGCAGCACTCGGGAGGACAGAGGCTGCAGTACTATGCTGAGCCCACAAGGGTAGCACTGCTCGGGGAGGTGCTACCAGGCTGTGTCCACAAGGAGGCAGCACTGATTGAAAGGGAGGGCTGCAGTACCAGGCTGTGTCCTCAAAGGGACAGCACCGCTCGGGGAGTGTAGTGGCTGCAGTACCAGGCTGAGTCCACAAGAGAGCAGCACTGCTTGGGAGGACGGGGCTGCAGTACTATGCTATGTCCACAAGGAGGCAGGACTGATTGAAAGGGGGCTGCAGTAATAGGTTGCGTCCAGAATGGGGCAGCACTCCTCAAGGGGTGGGTCTGCAGTATTGGGTTGAGTCTATAATAGAGCAGCACTGTTAGTGGAGGGACAGGAGCTGCAGTTCGAGTTTCTTTCCACAAGGGGAAGAACTGCTCGGGGTGGTGCCGTCTGCAGTACCGTGCTGTGTCCACAACTCGAGAGCACTGTTCTGACAGAGTATCTGCACTATCAGGTTGTGTACACAAGGGGCAGCAGTACTCAGAAGCAGGGTGTGCAGTACCATGCTGTGTCCACAAAAACAGCACTGCTGGTGGGGGAGGGGTGGGGCTGCAATACTGGACTGGGTCCACAATAGGGCAACACTGCTCAGAAGGAGAGATTACGGTATTGGGTTGTGTCAAAAGGAGCAGCACTGCTCGGGAAGGCGGGGGCTGCAGTACTTGGCTCTTCCACAAGGGGCATCACTGTTAAAGGGGTGGGGGTTGCAGTACCATGCTGTGCCCACTAGGAGGCAACTCTGCTCAGAAGGAGGCAGCTGCAGCACCATTCTGTGTCCTCAAGGGGGCAGCACTGCTCGAGTAGGGGCTGCAGTATCGGCTTGTGTCTACAAGGGGCTGTACTTCTCGGGGAGGGTTGCACTGCCAGGCTGTGTCCACAATGGGGCAGCACTGCTAGTGGAGGAGGGGGACTGCAGTGCGAGTTTTCTTCACAAGGGGACAGAACTTCTCAGGGGTGGTGGAGGCTGCAGTACTGGGTTGTGTCCACAAAAGGCAACACCTCTCAGTAAGGGTGTGGCTGCACTACCGGGTTGGGTCCAAAAGGAGGCATCACTGCTCAAGGGGGCTGTAGTACCATGCTGTATCCACAAGGGGCAGCACTGCTCCAGAATAGGGGTGGCTGCAGTACCATGTTGTGTCCACAAGGTGGCAGCACTGCTCGGCGAGGGTACAGGCTGCAGGACCATTCCGTGACCACAAGGGGCCAGCACTGCCTGGCGGGGTGTCTGCAGAACGGGGTTGTGTCCACAAGGGAGAGCAGTGCCTGCGTGTGGGGGCTACAGAACCATGCTGTGTCCGTGAGGCAGCACTCCTCGAAGGAACCCAGGGGCCATTGTGACACTTCAGAGCCTCGTTTAACCAGGGAGGCCATTGTGGCACTCCAGAGCCTCGTTGAATCAGAGACACTGCTGTGAACCTCCAGAACCTCATGGCACAAAGGGTTTATTGTGGCACAGCACTAAGGGGTTTATTGTGGCACAGCAGGATCCCATGGAATCAATTGTCCATTGTGACAATGCAGATCCCAGGAGGTCATGGTGACACTACAGATGCTCACGGAACCAAGGGTCCATTGTTACAAAGCAAGGCCTCATGGAACCAAGGGTCCCTTGTTAAACTGCGTGGCCTCATGGAGCCTGACCATTGAGACCGAGGAACTCATGGAAGCAAGAGTCCATTGTTATGCTGTGGGGCCCTGTGGAACCAAGGGAGCACAGTGACATTGCAGGCCTCATGAAATGGAACTATTCTGACACTTTGGGACCCAGATGGAACCAAGGGGCCATTACAGCATGGCAGGGCCTCATGGAATCACAGGCACTAATATGAACAGTGTGGGTCTGCATGGGATGAAGGGTCCATTCTGACACCGTGGAACCAAGGATACCATTGTGACACTATGGAACCATAGAACCAAAGGTGCATTGTGACACAGCATGGCCTCATGAAACCATGGAGGTCATTTTTACACTTTGAGGTCTTGTGAAACTAAAGGGCCATTGTGGCACTTCAGAGCCTTGTGGAGCCAAGGGGACCATAGTGACACTGTGGGGCTCAGTGAAACCAGTGATCTGTTGTGACACTGTGGGGTGTCATGGAATCAGTGGTCTGTTTTGACACTGCAGGGCCTTATGGAATCGTGGAGACTATTGTGACACTACAGGTGATGCCTAGGAGTGGCTACCTAGAACAGAGGCTAGACAAAGGTTAAGAGAATAAAGTGGGCATTTATTAAAGGCCTTCAATAAATACGCCTTGGGCTGTCAAAAGCCTTCCAGAGGCTACACCAGAGATGGATGGACGGTGGTCACAAATATTTCAGACAGATATAAGTTTAGTCAATTTACATATCAGGAGTTAATCCTCCAATTACAGCTTCAGGCAATGAAGTCATATTCCCCCAGTTCACTTTTGTCCCCCCAGTTCAGCTCCTCCCCACCAATTCACTTTTCTTTATCCTTTTCAGAGCCTGAGGTTTTAATTTTCAGAGGAATTGCTTTGTCTGACAAAAATGTGAAGACAATTAACTAAGACTTTATATGGAGTTTAGAGTTATGCCCAAATGCAGCAAAGGGTTTGACATATAAAGGCTAAAATCTTAAGTTATCAAAGGTCTTACAGAACCAATTGGCCACTGTGACACTTTGTGGCCCCATGGAACCAAGGAGTCCATTGTGACACTGTGGGGCCTCATGGAATCCTGGAGGCCATGATGACACTTTGAGGCCTTGCTGAATCAAGAGGCTCTGCAGGGCCTCATGGAACTAAGGAGACCCTTCTGCCATTGTGAGTGCCCATGGAACCAAGGGTCCATTGTGATACTGCAGCACCAAGGAGACCCCTGTGACACTGCAAGGCCTCATGGAACCAAGGGACCATTGTGACACTGTGGAGCCTCATGGAAAAAGAGGCCAGTGTGACACAGCTGGGCCTCATGGAACCAAGGATCCAATATGAGACAACCACTGTGACACTGCAGGGCGCCATGGATCCAAAGGAACAGGTAACAGGTCTGGTTGGCTTGGCCTGACTGGTCCAGCTGCCCTTGGCATGTCAAGGGTCTCTCCTCATGTATTCCTGAAACACTGTGGCTCTGGGCTTTCCTTTAAATGGAAAAGAGCTGTCTTTCTCATTCAAGCTTCCATGGCCCAAATGGGATTCCCACTCCAAAATTCCCTATATCCTGGGATTGCTCCCAGACAAAAGCTGCCATTACCAACATGTCTGCCTCACCTTGTCTTCCTTACAGCTGGCTCTCACCTGCCTTCAAAAGCTGGGGCTCAGTGCATTCCTTCCTACAGAAATGAAACATCTCTCCTGCACAGGCAACCATGGCTAAAATTGGTACTTTTCTTCCAAAATTCCAATGCTCAGAAGTTTCTCCCAGACAACAGTTGCCAGGACAGACAGGTCTGCCTGGCCTTAGCCTCTGGTGGTCACCTCTATTCTGCCCTGAAACACTGGGGCTCCGTGCTTTCCTTCCTGTGGAGACCATGGCGACACCATGGGGCCCCATGGAACCATGGAGACCACTGTGACAGTTCAGGGCCTTCTGAAATGAAAGGGCCATTGTGACACTGCAGGGCACCATGGATCCCAGGGCCAGTGTGACACTGGAGACACCATGTCACCAAGGACATCACTGTGGCACTGCTGGGCCGCAGGGTCCCAAGGGCCGGTGAGAAGCAGCAGGGCTTTGTGGAACCAAGAGGCCATTGCTGCATTACAGGGCCTCGTGCAGCCAAAGGGACATTGTGATCCTGCAGGGCACCGTGGATCCATGGAGACCATTGTGGCATTGCAAGGCCCCATGGAATCATGGAGACCATTGTGACACTGTGGGGCCTCATGGAACCAAAATTGTGACCCTGCAGGGCCTCTTGGAAGCAAGGGGCCATTGTGACACTGCAGAAGTAAGGCGAACATTGTGACACTGAGGGCCCCATGGAACCAAGGGGACATGGAGCAGATCTGGCTAGTTTTCCTTTCCAGGAGCCACCTGACAAGTCCAGCTGACCTTGGAATGTTTAGGGTCACCTCTCATCAGCTCCTGGAGAAGTGGGGCCCTCGCTTTCCTTCCTAGAGAAAAGAACCTTCCTTCTTTCCAGGTGCCACTGGCTGAAATTGATACTCCCCCTGAAAAATTCCTTATATGTAAGGGTTCTCCCAGACAAAAGGTGCCAGAACAGGATGGAGAGCTCTGGCTTGCCTTGGCTCCTGCTGGTCACTTCTCATCTCAAGAAAGCCCTGAAGAAAGTATTTGAACAGGTTTGACTACAGGAATATCAATGAGTCTCTCATCCTCTGAAAAATTCAGATGCTCTTCTGATGATAAGTGTCTTTTTTTTCCTCATCTTGAATTTTGCATAAAATATTATTTTGAGCCAAATAATATTGCTCTTATCACTCTACCAGTGTTATCTGACACAAAACACCTCCTCTACATATGGATGCAGGCCAGCTCTATAAGCAAACACACTAAAGAATCCAGCAGGAA